>JAACYV020214533.1:3573-21859 GCA_009936425.2 Chrysaora fuscescens | reverse complement strand
GCTAATCTGCGGGTCTCGCGTGTTCTGCGCGTTAAATTTTCAACAAATTTTCAGGAGAGAAATATTTGACAAGAATTTTTTTCATTATTTGTGTATTTTTTAAAATACAAAATTGTGCACAAAGGTTATCCAAACATTGAATATCAAAAACTAAATTATAAATGATTTGAGAGAATTACTATAATATAATAAAAATTACCGAAACAAATTATAAATATGATAAATATCTAAATATCTTGGCTTTCGATCTAAGCAAAGCTATTTGATAGCTTGTATGATCTATCAGAAAAACATTTCTGCCCACTTGAGAATGTCTTCTACGAAAAATTAAGGCACATGATACCTTCAGTCTTTGAGTTCGCACAAGGGTTAGCTTGCGGCCATTTTGAATTTTTGCCGAAATAGGAAGGTGACGTACCCGTTGCAAAATTTAGGTTCTTCAGTTTTAAAATTTTCTACCGCTTAGGGCTGTGAAAATTGATATGATTAGCTCGTGGAGTTTTACCAAAGTTTGATAAATTAAACTATTGTTAGTAAAATTCTGTAAGAACAGAAATAAAAAAGTAATTCACTCTCCTCGCCTTAAAAAACCGATCAAAACAGATTGCAATTAATTTCTGATCAATTTTGACACAAACAATTGTTTATATCTGCTATACAATCGCACAATTATTTCTGGAACAATTCAAATATTTTTATTGCTGCTTACGGAAAACGTTACTATACAAGTTGTTACCTCTTAGGTTTAATGCTACTACAGCTAGGAGTTGGGGAGATGACAACATTTTGTAACGGGTATGTCACCTTGAACTACCAAGTCCCCCCTTGGGCGCTTTTCTTTCCTTTTCACAGCTGTCCTTTTTATCGCTTCTCCGCTTTTATACGACAAATATTTTAAATTATAAGTTTTTCAAACATTTTTTTTTGCCGCTGCATTCTTCTACTAACTACGTTTTAGTAACAAGTACCCTAAGTAGTAATGTAAGTAAATTCCTTCTTCATCCATCTTCGTTCATAAAACAGGTCTGCTGGTTGATTATGTACCGTTTAACTGAGCATGGCCGTACAAAATGTTCATATTTCAGACTAATTTGCTTGCGCGCGTGTGAACGCTTGCTTCACGTCTTGCTTCACGTCTTGCTTCACGTCAAAAAGTCACTACTGCGCATGCTTACTTCACTTGCTTCACGTCTTGCTTCACCAGTGTGAACCAGGCTTCAATTCTTCATCAAGGCTCCCGCTGGTTGATAACATACTGAATTAATATGTCTGGACCCATTAGAAAATGATATTACGTTTCGACATACATGTGGAGAAAGGCCATTAAAAATCACAGCTGTAAAATTGTAAGAGTGTGAGGGATCAGGTGTGGAGAACATTGTTTAACGTGTGGAGACACAGAGACAGTAACAGACATGTGGGACGATTATTATGCTACTGATTAAAGGATTTACATTCTACAACTTAAATACAGATATATCAGGAAGTAATTAGAGACTACACAAAAGAGAGAAGGAAAAGGAGAAAGTTCATACATTAGGATTTGTGTGATAGAGAGGCTGGGAACCCCCTAAAGTATGTGACGGGGAGGTCAGACACTTTTAGGGTTGGGAAAAGGTGCTTAGTATACCTTTATCTAGGCTATTTTGTGTATAATTAGTATATATTTTAGGGTCGTTCTACAAACCATCTGACAAATCAGTCCTAAGATGAGTCTTTCTCTAAAATACTGCAACACATTGTTTAAACAAAAAGCAACGATTTACTGAATTTAACAAAAAAGAATGTAACTGTTACATGGCATTTGTGACTTGAATAAACAGCTTTTAATTCATTTTACATCATATCTGGTTCTGCTTAGTTAGGTAAGCTTGTTTATTTTCATTCTGTACTCGTTAGAAATAAGTCTATTTTTGGTGGTAAAATTAGTATATTTTTGGGAGTCGCCCTCCTGGGGTGCAGACGCGCATTCCTACTACAGAATGGAAATGGTCATTAGGGTTGTGAAAATTGACATGATTAGCTCGTGTAGTTTGATGAATTGAATTGTTATTAGTGAGATTTTGTAACAACAAAAACCAATCAGTTATTCACTCTCCTCAGGCTATGCAAACCAATCAAAACAGATTGCAATTAATTTCTGCTCAAATACTGACACAAAAAATTGCTCATATCTGCTATACATCCCACTATTGTTTCTGGAACAATCGATGTATTGACCCAATCAAATATTTGACCTTTTATTGCTGCTTACGGAAAATTCCTAAGGGTTGAGGGGTTTACAACATTTTGCAACAGGTACGTCACCTTAAACTACCAAGTACCCCCCCTCCCCTGGGTGGACTTGACCAGTTAGCAAGTGCATGTGATACCGGTCACATGGTGTACTTTCTTTCGTAATTCTGGCTCTTCCTTCTTCTTGTATGCATCTTCCCTCTAGTCGTGCACAGAACAGACCGGCGGCTTAACGCTGTTAATTTTCAGTTTTTAGTTTTGATTGCTTGCTTGTTATTAAGAGGTTATGATATTATGTTGTTAAATATATCAATCATCTCAATAGTCATTTATTCATTTTACTGTTTGCTTATTGGAGTTTTTATCTGACTCAAACTTTAAGTCGGGCTCTAGATACAACAGTGACTCAAAAAGTACAAAGTGGAATCACTTTTAGAACTCCACACTAAAACTAGCCCACGAGGTCATAGTTTGAAACTAGCAAATCATCACACAAAAAAATGTGCCGAAAGCCATTTCTCATTTCATTTCTGAGAGAGCTGTTAATAAATTAAACCCTTTATTGAAAAAGCTCGACAAATCTCGACTTGCTCAAAAGAAGACAAGAACTACTCTGGAAGGATTCTAGTATTATCTTCGATAGACCCATCTCCCAGTCGTCCGTGTACAGCTCTTTTATATCTAATAACTGTGAAGACCATCATACAGACCAACATGCTATTTTATTCACCGAAGAACTGATAATATAGGCTAATCAATATAAAACAGTTCCTTTCGAATATGGCAATGACTTTTGAGCTCAGGGGTGCAACCAGGCTAAGACTAGGGGATCTACAGCCTCCTGGAAGAAGTATATAGCCCCCCGTCGGAGAAAATTTTTGCATGTTTTCTGAACGAATTTCGCAAACCGACGTAAAAATGCTAAATTTATTGTTCTAACACCCCTTTCGGTTAATTTAGACCCCTCGTCGATTGATTTCTGGTGCCACCCCTGTTTGTGCTCCCTTTCACAGAACTTGTTAGTGATTTAATGGTATCACAAAACACAACAACCACCCCGATTGATCTCCTGCCGGATTTTTAAAACCTGTGATTATCGAGCACCTCCAAAATAGATCAGTTCAAGTCTGCAATGCTCGTTGGCCGGAAAATTCATATTGATTGTAATAAATAGGGCTGGAAAATGACTTCTATACCAAGGCTAACAAAATGACTCTGCAAGAAATTTCACTCAACCTGCTTATGATGAGATCATTGTCACAGAAGAGTGTTCTTGATGAGCAAAAACACACAAAAAATGGCCGGACTCCTCTTCCTGTTACTGACCATCCACTCAGTAACTAAATCAAAAGGGGGGCTTTGGTTACCAGAACAGGAAAACTCGAATAAAAAATAGTGCTGTGGTAAAATCAAGTTTGGAGCCTCAAAGTGTAACATAGATGTAAGCGGCCCCGACTGGCATGCTATAAAGCTAGAAAATAACTAACTGCATGCTATAAGGCTAGAAGTGCCGATTTGCAAGCAAGAGGTTGCTTACCTCTATACTCTAACGCCAGGCCCTGCCAGTTTTCAAACTGCAAAGTTTGAGGCCTCCAAGTTGCATGCTATAAAGCTAGAAAATAACTAACTGCGTGGTATAAGGCTAGAAGTGCCGATTTGCAAGCAAGAGGTTGCTTACCTCTATACTCTAACGCCAGGCCCTGCCAGTTTTCAAACTGCAAAGTTTGAGGCCTCCAAGATGCATGCTATAAAGCTAAAAAATAACTAACAGCATCCTTTAAGCTAGAGCACCCAATTCAAATGTAAGAAATCTTGCAAACTAGAACGCCAGAAGCCAGCAGATTGCCAGCTGCAAATCTTGAACTACGATTTGATTATCGTGAAGCTGAAGTCAGATTTGTAAGCCATCTACTAGTAGGTTGAAAGCCAACAAGTAGCATAATTAAGTTAGTTATTCAAATAGTCAATCTTCATATAAAGTTGAAGTCACCAACTGGAATGCCTATAAAGCGAAAATGCGCAAATATCCGGTCTCAAGCCTAAACTATTTCTCCATTCCGAAGCAGAAAGGAACAAGGCACTTTTGCTCTAAATTGCACCACATGGAGTAAAATCATGAGAACTTTTTGGATTATTTTTCTTAGTTTTTTTCTTATTGCACATACTTCTGATTTGAATATTTGCAAGGAGGTCAATCCGAAAAAACAATAGTTTGCAGTTAAGACATTTCAAAGGTCTTTAGGAGTTGCACATTAAACTAGAGTAGGAACCATGATTATGAGCAATGCAAGGCAATCAAAACTATTGCAGCATTACTACCTTGATGTGGCTTTTCTACACAGATTCTTGCGTCGCTACAAATTCAGGTCACGACAAACATAGAAATTCGCGATCTCTATATCAAAATACAAGGCATAAATCCTATTCTGAATCGTTACTTGTAGAGCTTGCTAATAGTATTTGAGCACTGCAACAAAAACTGGAAAAGCTGCAGCAATTATTAAAAAAAATCCTAACTGAACAGTAGATGTAATTTCTGCAACTTTGTTCTATTTCTTATTTCTTGGTTTCAGTTCATCTGCGCAACTTCGAAGATATATCACAGGTTTCACTTGCGGATTGTAAAATTCGTGACCTTTTGACCAATCATAGCCCACTGCATATGCAAAAATATCCCCAGTGGAATTAAAACAGCAACATGTGATAGGTTGCTGGCATTGTTCAGAGGTTTTTAACTTGGTTCGAGCATCTTTGTCCCAAAAGCTGAACTTACCATCTGATCCAACAGTTGCTAGAGTGCCATGTTGAGGGTGGAATGCAATATCATTTACTGCAAAGATTTCTTGAACTTGTGAAGAAGTGGTCACATCAGAGCGATGGCACTTGAAAGTGAAATTGTCCCGAGGGTTCTGCGGGTTTATATATTGAATAGCAACACGTCCTTCAACGGAACCCAGCGAGAATCCCGCGGGAACATTTTTTTTATCTTTAAAGATTGCTATGCAACGATGCTGATATTTCAAAGGGGACTCGATGCGCTTGAATTCTGATGGGGTATTTTCAAGTTGATAAACAATGATGCCTCTTTGTGCAGTTGTCACAACAGCCATTGGATAGATCACGTCAGCAGCATAGCAACGCTCTTTCAAATCCAAGGTCAGCACAGGTGATTGCTGACGAAGATCCCATAACCGAAGAGATTTGTCCCAGCTTGCAGTCATTAGGCACTGGTAGTTAGGTGCTTGCACCCATTGACAACTCTTTATTGGGCCATCATGTTGTGCAACCTAAGAAAACAAATTCAACATTGATAGCATAGATGCACTTCTAGATAACGAACAACTGAACAGATTCGGCTGATAAATTGCTTAGTTAAAATATAGAATTTTAAATTAATGGAAAACCATTTTGATTAAATATAAATAGCAAAAAGAAAAAGAACATATATTAACACCGCTAAAAACTCATGGTTAGATGAAGTCAATATGGAGAAAATCTTGATTAATAAAAAAAAAATCATCATCAGAAAAATGACAATAATAATAATCTATAATATAATGTATTATTTTAATATTTCTAAAATAGAATTAATGATGCGTAGAAATAATCTGCGCAAGAGAATCTAACGACCTATTTAAAAGCTTTAAACACGGCTTACAGCTGTCAGCCTGCGATGGATTACTTCGACAGCTTGATAATAAGCGGGAATAGATGGATTTGTCTAGTCCTTGATTCTTCTGTTAAAAATGCGACGAGATCCTCTCCATACAGACATATATACATACTAAAGTAGCTATCTATACAGTTTCTAATTATTTACTTTAAGGACTTAGAAAAGTCGATTTCCCGAAACCCTGCTATGTCGACTGAATAAAGCATGGAATAATAAATGAAATTTGTAACTGGAGGAAGGTTTGACCTTTTCCGAACTCTGTTTTTTCTTTTAATATCTATTGGTTTTACAGAGCTGGCGTCGTATACCAGCATGTAACATCGATTACGTGGGCTCTTAATTTTTGTACCACGCGTACGTCTGGTCACAACTGAATAAGCTTTTGTGTCTGGAGTTATGCGATCATTGATGTCTGCAATAATGATCTTCCGCTTGGTTTCAAATCATGCAGAATTATGTAGAGAACGGGGTTATGACGCCAAGAGTAACGATCTATAACTTGCTTAACGTGGAGTTGTTTTTGGTCTCCTAGCTTGCAAAAACAGCATCCCTATATTCATAACTCCATTTTCGTACGAAAACGGAGCTGAATGAATTCGTTCCTTATTTTGTCATTGCCATTAATACGCTGCAAAACGGAGCCACTGAAATACCAAACCGGATTCATTCGAAAACGATGTTCAAAGTGGAGTCATTCGAAAAAGAAGTCATTTGAGAACGAATTGTTTGAATGGGAAAAGTGAAACGGAGTGGTTCGAAAAGGATAAAACAATAGTTGACAACATCCTTAATTTCATCAAGACTTCGAGCAAAGGATATAAAAATGGAGCAATGAGAACACCTTCGTTTTTGTACAAAGCTCTCTGGGCGAAAATGGAGTAGGTCAGAGTAATGGGAACGATTCAAAGAATACGAAAACGGAGTAATGGGGAAAAGGCCACATAAACTGTGTCGTCATGTTGTTGTATATTGTACGTTGTATAGCTGCATTGTAAACATATCAATTTTTGTGCTTTCTGTATCTCTTTGGAAAACTTTAAGTATGGAAGTGTCTTGATCAAGCGCCACCTGGAGTAAGTTGCATCCGTTGACATGGGCGCTTATAAAATCAAAGGTCTGTCCTCTATTGTGTTCATCGCAATTTTTTGGCCACAAAATTCACGGATCCCAGAACCTATTACAACCAAATGTCTTGAACATAAATGCTCTAGAAACATACTGCATATCTGTCATATCTGAAGGGTATGACAGATTTTTCCTTAAGTCAATGATGCATGCATTTTATTGCAACGAAGAAATAACAGGAAGACAGACTGTCTTTAAGCGCCCCTGGAGTAAGCGCCACTCGTTAACATAGGCGTTTATTACATTATGTTTTGATGTAGCCTGGCCCGAGAATTTATTAATATCACACAATGATAATGACGGTGGTGATGAAGTACACCTTGATTAGACAAAACTATTACATCTTTAATTCGTAATACACTTTGTTCCTCGAAAACTAAAAAATAAACATCAATTGAACAAACACCTCTTTGAATAAGCACCCCATCACTAAGCGCTCACTTAAATATGTCCGTATTTAAATCAGCACTTATTCACAACGCACTCAATCATGTCATTATGTTACTGAACAAAAGAGCAGAAATCGCGCAAAAATGTCGTCATCAAGATTATCAGATTGAAGCACATGCTTTAGTAAATAAGCTTTCTGAGACGATGACCCCACAGTTTCAAAATATCAAATTTCTTTATATTTATTTCAGCCATTCTACTGAATGGGAATGTTGTTTGAAGAAGATCAGCCTAAAACTCAGTTTGTTTCTTTATTGCATATACTGAACATTTATTGACCTCTGGGAGAAACAGGTGACAATTAAAATATTTTTTGCTATTCTTATTTAGATTTAAATGTGAACCAAACTGTCATGGAGCAAAGTGTTTTATCAAGTAAATGAAACAACTATAAACCACTAACCACTGGTATAAATCCAGTAATTTTTGCCTGTTATGTCTTGCTCAATTTGTTTTTTTGTAAAATTTTTTATGCTTGTGTTTGGTGTTTTTTGTGTTTACAAATAAGCAAAAAGTATTTTTTGTAACTGCAAGTCAAAGTGGAAACTTAATGACCTTGTGCCTTTTTCCACAGTGATTGGCACATTTGAATTGTAATTTTTAGTTGTTAGATAGGAAGATTGTCAAGAAATATCGTGATTTTGATGATGATGATGCCTCATGTATTAATTGATTGACACCTTTAACTTCCATCATGTTAACTTCAGTGCATTTCGTGCTGTGGACATGTTTTATATAATCTATCTAATGTTGTATTACTCTCTTGTGATTATATATATGGTTCTGTTATGTTCTGATATATGTGTTCATTTCTGTGCATAATTTCCAACAAAGATTAGATCGAAAATTAGATTAAATATATTGGATTTAAAAAAAAAATAAAAATTTACATATATATAGAGTCACTTACCTGGGTGGCTTGATTTGACTGCAAATCCCACATTTTCGCCATATTGTCAGAGCCTCCAGTAAAAACCTTGGATCCATCATCATGCCAGCAACACGAAAGTACAGGCTTTGTATGACTTTGCATTGCTTTTGGCAGTGCATTGCCAGTTTGCTGGATTTCCCAACATCTTATATTGTTATCCCAAGATGATGCAACCAACAAATTTGCCTTCGGGCTAAATTTTATACAGCTGATAGTATCATCGCCAGATTGTGGGATTTCAAAGTCCTTATTTGGGTTTGTAGTTGCTGAAAAGTAATAAATGCTTTTTTGTAAATAAATGTGATCAACAAATGAAATGTTTATTGTCTGGGAGATGTTTCAGCTGCAATTGACAAGGTTTGGTAGGTGCACACCCAAATCTCCAAAAGGTTGCCTTGGCTAGACCAACGTTTTACCAAATGATACAATTGGCTAAACTAATTATGGCAAAAAAGACACTCAAACCTATACTCATTGTATACATATGCCTAGTATTGACCAAAATTCCCAAATGGCATACAATGTCTAGAACAAAACTGCTAAAAGTATACTGTCAGCTAGACCAGGAGTGCAAAGAATATACCCTTGTTGGCAGAATATCTCCATAGAGAGAGGGGAGAATGAAATTAAGGGGGGCTGCCCAATAAAAAATCCATTGCTTATTAGAATTTCGCCCAACTTTAGGCTGATTTTCTGCCCTAGCATGACCCATTTTTGCAAATTTCTTTCAATGTTTGGTGGGCTGTAGCCCCCCCCCCCTGCTTCCTATTATAAATATTCCTTCATACTCTTATTATTTAATGTGTAGGAAAGATGTTTAAAAGTCGAGGAAGAGTATCTGAAGGCAGAATTCAAAAACTCATCTTGAAAAAGATGTCTTAGGATACCAATACTAGTTGGCTACAAGACAAGGTGATATCAGAGGCAATGACAGCCCAAAACAGAGATCTGGTACACACGAGAATGACATCACTGAAACATGGGCTGAAGAGAGAACAACAGCATCCAGACAATAGAGAGATGACTTGGCATGTTTCTTGCACCCATATTTTCACACATACTGAGTTGTGAGTCAGGGTGTGGTAATTGGTGCTGAGTGTGGCTGCCTAATAGTGTGGCATAGAACCTAGGTGAAGACCATGCAAACATCAATAGAAAACATGGGTGCTTCGTGCTAATAAAATGGTGCAGCAGTGTACTCATGAGTTGAAACAGTACAGTACAAACAGCAGTAGTAGTACTGCTAGACAAGCTTTATGTATAATTGAAATTGAAAATAGATGATCTAAGTATTCAGAAGTTACTGAAGACATGGTTCAAGTACCTATCAGAGTGAAAATTTACTAGTAAATACATGTACAAGATCAGTACATGGTGATATATGTGGTGATATTTACAAGCTATGGTGAGATGGGAGTCAATAGCAACCTAAGACAGAATTGGAGATTTGTTGGACACACAGAGAATGTTGCACTGAAACACAGGCTGGAGATGAAACTACAGACATTACAACACCTGACATGCTTAGTAGCTCCATTTTAAAGTTTGCTAAGAGTGCCAGTAGAAACAGATTTGATTGAAGAAGATGAAATTATTGATGATTTCAAAGACAACTCAATGAAGGAAAAATAGTTTGATATAGATGGATCAGAGATCAAGGTAAATAAAACACTAGTACATTTTTCAGAGGGTGAACTTTCATTTCAAGACTCAGATTCAAATGCAGGACAACAATCAGATTGAGAACAAGATTGAAAAATAAAATAACCAAACAATATGAATAAACTCAAAACTAACAGGAACAAAAAAGGAAAGCATAGTGGTGCATTCTGAGACTATTTCTAACTTAACAAATGAGGGAGGGGGGGGCGTTGTTGACATAGCAACTTCTGATACATGCCTGCACAATTAATTTGGACTTGTTCTTCCTGTTCTTTGCCCATGTAGTGAATTAGACATTAATTTAGGCTTTTCTTCTCATTTAGGCGATTACAATTCATTCTGTTGTTCCACATATCATTTGCTACACCCATAAATTTCTGCCTGCATAACATCATCTCACCAGTTCACTTCTGTGTTACTTCAATTATTACCTTATTTAACTGACTTCTGGATTCCCTATTTTAACTTTAAATACCTGTGTTTATTTGTAGATATTTAGCTCAGTAGATAGTTCAGTGGATTGTTAATACATAACACTTGTCTCTTTCTCTGGCTCCGTGTTCCCTACACGTTAACTCAGGCATCAACCGACAAGAGACAGTTCCTCTGGAGTTCAAAAACAGTCTTTAGTAAAATACCAGCACCCGTATCTGTTTTACTAAACCCATACATATATTAGCCCTGGACCACTTCAGTACACTAGATGGCTTTCACCTATGGTATAATATGATACAGCCTTGTTCTTGTAGGCTTAGGGTATTTTCCTTTCATATATATCAAAAATGTACAATGCCTTATTAATCAAACAAGCCCAGCCATGATGCAAAATATATCCTTGTTCTTGTTGTTGTATTGAAACTTAAAAAAATAAATTGTTTATTAAGCCACCCCCCACTTCGACTTTCATTTCCCCAGGACAAGATTCAGATTCAAATCCAAGCCGGCACCCAGATCGATAAAAAAATTTCATATATCCTTAGCTGTTTGACCTTATCTTCATATACTGATAAATCTAATCTACATTTACTGATAGGCCTAATCCAATGTACTAATGGGCATAGTCTACATAATTACACGATAAAAATCAGTGTGTACCTGTGGTTGTCGTTGCAGTGGATCCAAACATCCCTGTGCCAGTTGAGGTAGAGCCAAATGACCCAGCAGTGCTGCCAAACATTGCAAAAATACGAAAGGAACTTGCCAATAAAAGCAGTGAACAGATCAAATTCTGCTTGATGCGTGCAGATGATTTGATTTCTGGGAAGCCCCGCCAAGTTTACTAAAGCGCTGGCGTTTGATTACGAGACAGAATTATTTCTTTACGAGGCCAGTGCCGCTGACCCATTATTCCGTTTCGATAAGAATTATCTTTCTTTCCTAAACTCGTTGTGGCTGGCAGTAAGCAAATTTAAATATGAGGTAAAGTTTCTTATCACATCGTAAAAAATAATTTAAAATGTCTGTTATTGAAATAGATAATAAATAGAGAAGACTTTTTTAAATGCATGTGACAATTTATTTTTCACCCATGCTTTTGAATTTTACAAGTTTTAACTCCCTTGTTGGATGAGTAAGTCTTTGAGTACCTTTTATCTGAAATTATAAGCTAGCTTTCATTTTAAGCGTTCGAAATCTCATTAACGGGCTAAAATTGTATACATTTTGAAACAATTTTTAAAAGTTTCACTATGGTTATTAGTTGAAGACCGGCCTATGAAATATTACGGTTTAGGCCTATAGTCAGAATTACCCCTCACTTTTTACACATCCAACCCTGCGCGGCCCTGTGAAATAACCACAGCATTGCTTTTAGTGATGGCATATCAACATGTCAAATGCAAGTGTCAGCACCCTTATATTTTTAGATGTTTCTCCCAAAAATTTCTTGAATTTTCACAAATTTAGTAGCCTACTCAAAGTCAAAAGTTTCTAATTGAGTAGATAGAGTCAATTTTATGTGATTGTAGGTTATATTCACCTAAGATTGGCTATTTTGTTTTTGCAGTTTCAAGGTAACTCGAGAGACCCTGTATGAATGTGTGAAGGGAGTGCTTGATGGATCAAACGACAAGAAGAGAAAATTCACTGAAACAGTAGAATTGCAAATTGCTTTGAAGAATTATGATCCCCAGAAAGACAAGCGTTTCAGTGGTACAGTCAAGTAAGTTGAGGCTGTTCTTTCTTTATCTGCTAAATTCAAACTATTTCATTTCAAATGTATCGCTTCAATCATCTAAAGCATTAAGCACCCATTTCTTTGAACAGTGCCTCTTGATCTTTGCTAATTATGCTAATAATACCAATAGCTAACTATGCAGATATCTATGCTAGTGCATAATGGCAGACCCAAGTTAGAAATAACAACATTGTTTTTGCAAGGCAGGGCTCTTTGTAACAGTTTTGCCAATCATCTATTGTGTGTTTTTTTTCAGGCTGAAGAACATCCCAAGAACAAAACTCAAGGTCTGTGTACTTGGTGATGAATCTCATTGTGATGAGGCCAGAGCTAACAACATTTCATGTATGGATGTTGAGGCATTGAAGAAACTCAACAAGGACAAGAAGCTTGTGAAAAAGCTTGGTGAGGCTGTTATGAGTTTTGACAGGCATTAAAAATAATACTTAGTAAGAATTAATAATGCTTGAAGACATAAACTGTATTACACAAATTCATAGAAACATGATTATTTTAACTTAGCAGGTAAATAATGGATGTAAGGCTCTTTATAATTCATATAAAGTATACTGTTATATTCTTATACTATACTATATTTTTATCTTCTGTTTTAACCTTAAACCTGTGAAGTTGCATAAATGTTATTGTTGGTGGATTATCTCTTTTAGGCAAGAAATACAATGCCTTCCTTGCATCAGATACACTTATCAAGCAGATCCCACGTCTTCTTGGGCCTGGATTGAACAAAGCTGGCAAATTCCCTACCATGATCACTCACAATGAGAATATGGTGCAGAAAATTGACGAAATCAAGTCCACCATCAAATTTCAGATGAAAAAGGTAACACTTACCAGAATCACGGCACACAACAAAAAGAATTAAAAATGTCTTACAGTGACTCTCTCTTCAATAAATCAAAATAACTGAAACATTTTATTCCCAAGAAGAGAAAGTCAGCTGCGTAAATGCATTTATTTTTTGTTGTGGTAAGGCCATGAAAACTGGGAGGCCATGGATTGGCCGGACTTTCACCCAGAGTCTTAAAATAATTGGGGAGACCAATGGTCAAATATTCTTCATTTTATTCACATTGCTTTGGACAAGATTCTAATCTCAGCTGAGAATACTGTAAGCATGTGTTGAATCTATAATTGTCTGTGGTTGTCCTTGATCAAATTGAAGCATTCATACATTTGTTTTCTTTATCACTGTATTTTTATTGTGGAAAAGCTGCATTGCAGGTGCAGATATTATTAATTGATGGTATATAAGCAAACTAGGAGTTTCTGATAACATTGTTGATAGGCAACTCTACAGTGAACAATGTTTTAAAATAGATTTTATTCATTATGTGATACATTTGACTGATCATTTCAGGTGTTGTGTTTGGCTGTTGCTGTTGGTCACGTTGAGATGACAGAGGATGAATTAGCCCAAAACGTGTTTTTGGCAATTAATTTCCTCGTTTCTCTTTTGAAGAAAAACTGGCAAAATGTAAGATCATTGAACATCAAGAGCACCATGGGTAAATGCCAGAGGCTGTATTAAAATGTTTTATCATTTGAAAAACTTCTGAATGAAAACAAGTGTGTGTTTTATATTGTCTCTTGAACATCTGCTCAAAGTTGCATAGATCTAATATTGCATGGCTACCAGCATGTATACCAAATACGTCCATCATTATCTGTCGATCGGTCTTGATGCAATCGACTCCTTGAATAATCAAGATCCTGAAACTGGAAGCACCCACCGAATCGCATGCCGTAAAGAACAACGAGGGAAGAAGGGCTCGTAATAATAGATTCTCGCCTGTCTGCCTTTTTTGTCCCGCGCGCATTTATTCAAATTAGCATAATGCACTTGGACGCCACGCGAGAAACGGTACACCTTTTGTTTGTGTTCTGTTCCGCATTTGAGAAGTAGGGATAATTGGAGATTTTTGTCTTAGGAAGCATCTAGGGTGTACTAGTAGGCGACAGATGTAAATGGTTAGTGATTGAAGGCCTATTGACTATGGTGAAGGAAAGTTGCTATCAATTTTTGACACTCAGAGAAAGCTCTTTTATCTAGCAAACCGAAGTGTGAATATCGTAGACAACAATTTTGTCCCCCACGCCACAGGAATGGAATCTCGTCCGAAACCTCTTCATGCCTTCGCGTCTTTAGAAGCTCCTCAAAAGTTGTTTTTCGAGGTTCAACCATATCATTATTAGGCTAATGCAAAGATCGAGCTAGATGCATTTTCTCTTGTCTGACGATAGTACGTCCATCAACTGCATTCGTATAAAAGCAGCATTTGATATTAGTCGGAGAGCATGGGTTCATCATCAACTGCACCTCGCTCCAGCTACCGTATTTCCTGCGATTGGTACATAATAGTAGGTTTTTCTTGTCTCTGGAACTGGATACCTCGAACCTTGTTGCAAGAAATTCAAGGGGTGCTATATTTCTGGTCTTTTTAACATGAAAAATTCAACTTCGTAGTGTCTTTCTTGCAATACCTAAACAGTCCTAAGGGGCGCATTATTTGGTTAGTTGTACTTCGCTGTAACCTCGCTTGTAATACTAATCTTTGTCTACACCTCGCAGCAAGGTCTTTTCCCAGCACTGGTTAGAAAATCTACCAGGTAGCCTCAGAGTCTTTCTTGAGATGACAAAGGTTTCGTGAAGTTTTTGAGCTGGTCCGCCCAAGTGGTTTGTGTTCAAGACGAACAATATAGTTTTCCGATCTTGTAAGGCAGTTTTCAGAAAATTGTTGGTGCATCGTGGTAATTGCCATCAAATGTTATACAGGAAAGACAGGCATTAAGGCTGATCCTTGCTTGTAGTATATAACAAAAAAATATAGGTAGGTTGCTTTGATTGTTCTAGTGAAAGCCCTGCACCTCATCTTGAACAATAAACTACAAGGTTTTTGCAAAGTCTTGCTGTGATCGTCACCCACTGCATGTAAGTTACATCTGCCGTCTTCTTTTTAACTTTTATTTTATTTTTGATTGCTCGATCCTACTTGATGTTGCACGGTTCAACTGGCCCGTTCCGCGGTGATCCTTTATCGTCCATTTTGACTCAGACAGTGCAGAGCTTCCAGCCACAACACGACTACCTCACTGGGGGCATGCTTTATCGCATCTGGCACAAAAAAACACTGCAAAATGGCAGTTTTGGGGGCTAAAAAAGGTGCAAATAGCTAATTCTCAACCAAACAAGTTGGATATTTCGAATCAGCGTAAAATTCTCGGACAAGACATGCATTAGCTAGGTATCTTCCTTGACTAAATAATCCAAAATAAGTTATAGGAAGAAACGAATATAAAGGTGCTATTATATAGATAAGTATAATTGCATTTAAACATCTCAAACAAATATATTAGATCGTTCATTTGTTCTCTTTTATACATTAAGTTATACATTATTCTCAATAAACGGAACAATAATTTTGACAAACTTAAACATCTAAAAATCTTTTTAAATAGAAGATTTCTGGCTTTAAACAAGCTCTGTGAAAAAAATCAAGGGATTCAGTTAAAAGTTAGCAAAACTGCGTCAAGTTACCAGAATTCAGCAAGTCATCAAGGGATGATTCCTCTTGTTATGGATGTTTCCAAGGTGATTTCAAAATCCATCAAAGCTTCGAGAACGTTGTGGATGAAATGAGAAAGATCATGATTCAAAATGAACGACTTCTTTTCGTACATCTGGGTGGCTGTTTGCGAGCGGGATATCAACTGAAGCCAATTCTGCAACTGATGATCCCTGTTTCAAAACGAGACACTATCATACACACTGCGTCGCGCATCGCATTTCACCTTAAAATGGCAGTCACAAGCGCCGCAAGAACCAACCAATCGCAAGACCACTGTAGCTGCTCATTTAATGCTTCGTACATTTGGCAACTGTAAACCAGAATGACAAGACGAGTGATGAATACATGTATAAAAGGCCTCTGACTTCAAACAGACACGTTGGCAACAAAAGGGAGATAAGAAGGAAGTCTCAAATGGGAAATTGCTAAGGGAATCAGCATAGTAATAGTTACGCGTTTAGCCCTTTTCAATCAACGGAGATAAGTCAGGCATTCTGAAAAAAAGAGGATTTTGAATGGCAAAGATCGGTCTACACCATAATTCCACTGCTAGCCACTTGGAGTTAAATCTTCACCATTTTGTTGGAAGCTCAAGGAAAAGTCAATGTCATTTAAACTACGGTAGGCCTGACAAGAAAACCTCAAGAATCTGTTAGATGGAAACTATTTTCTTCTTTTTATTATTTATCTGTAAAATATAGTGCAGCCATTGCAAGGTTGGGCACAGTGTTTTCAGTGGGGTGAGGGTGAGGGGGTTTCCAGGGGTTTAGAAGGTATTCTGGTGCAAAGGGAATATGTAGAGAGCTGAGATTTACATGGACAAGACAAGGTAAGATATCTATTAACTCAAAAACATAGAGTATCAACTAACCTTACGCCAAGACAGAGCCATAAATTGAATTTCTCGTTCTTTCCAATTGACTGAGGGGACGTGTTGATCTTCTGCACGAGAATACACAGCGATCGTTTTGCTCGCTTAAAATCCACTGACGAATGTGACTTTGAAATTTCCTTGTCAGCTGCAAATTCATTACTTACTTTCTCTGCAATTCAAAGGAGCGACCCAGATAAGTTGATTTATAGCAATAGAATTAAAAACCCGTTATAAAATACATAATTGTTATTTAAATTTCATTGTAACATAAACAATTCCAAAGTGGATTTCATCAAATTTTAGCTCCGAGGACAAAAACTACAACAATAACATTGTCAAGGGATATGACGATAAATAATAAACAATTCTATATCCTAGCAGGTGGAAATTTTGTCCCTAAATGTAAGAGAATGTACAGACACATTTTCTGATAAATTTCACACTCAGCTATGAAACAAGACAGCTATGCCCAATACTAAAACTAAATTCAAGCGAATTCTCCAATTTGACGTAAATCCTGTTTCTCATTAAGCAGAACAAAATTTTCACGAGGTTGATTGGCTTCTGGGCATGAGATGTCGATCAGAAGCTAAAACACATTCAAATTTCAAGCGACATCCAGCTTTTGAAAACAAAAGGGTAATTTCGGAGCGAAATTCTCAGCCTACTGGGCAATTGGCTCGTGGCATCACTCGTTTATCTTAGCCTAATAATAACTTTTTCCTCTCATATCGTTGATTAGTTTTTGCGCACGATAAAGGAGAGGGCAGCTGTCAAATTTCACAGCCGACAAATCCAAGGCAGCAAGAATCACTGCGCTTTTCCTAAGTCAATGCAAATATTCTAATGAAAACAGTAAAATATATGAAAATGGGTAAGTTGGTACGTAAAAGGGTACGTTGACGTCTTGTTAGGTATGGTTTGATTTTAACACTCTATGGCTGATTTTATTCGCTTCTGCTTTTTCTCTCCTATGCCCGGTTGACTTACAGTTACCCCTAATTAATTCTCATTCCCAGTTCGGACTGTATATTATGCATTGCCAAACTCCAGCACATACTCCCGACGAAAACTTTCGGATGATAACGCATTTACGTGATGTTGGCTGACTTGTTGGTATTTTTTAAACCCGCTGTAAAACAGGACCCAGGTCATATTAACCAAGGTTCTAGCAGTTCGTCAATCGTTTACTCACCAATAAAGTCCCATAGAAATATATTTCTGCCGAATAATCTTGAGCTTTTAAATCCAAAGCCAAAGACCTGCAAGAAAAAATTTCCAATATTTGACTCAAAAAAGCAAAACGCAGTCCTGACTCTTGAACGGAAAACAAAGCGGCCTTCAGTCCTACACCGGCAACTCCTTAACTGCCCCAGGAAGAACCAGCAACCTCTTAACTGCCCCAGGAAGAACCAGCAACCCCTTAACTGCCCCAGGAAGAGCCAGCAACCTCTTAACTGCCCCAGGAAGAACCAGCAACCCCTAACTGCCCCAGGAAGAACCAGCAACCCCTTAACTGCCCCAGGAAGAACCAGCAACCCCTTAACTGCCCCAGGAAGAACCAGCAACCCCT
>JAACYV020214422.1:0-19317 GCA_009936425.2 Chrysaora fuscescens | reverse complement strand
ATTTTGTTTCTCTATTTTGTTTCTCTATTTTGTTTCTCTATTTTGTTTCTCTATTTTGTTTCTCTATTTTGTTTCTCTATTTTGTTTCTCCATTTTGTTTCTCTATTTTGTTTCTCTATTTTTGTTTCTCTATGTAGATATTTTCTGTAGACTGAAATCAATTATCATTGTTTTTTGTATATCCATCGTTGTTAGCTGGCGTCGTTATCAATTCAATTTTGTTTTTTTAGAAATTTTCATTGTTCTTACAACAAGTTTTAATGAAGGATCAAGCTTTAGGGAATCAATTGGCTCTTCTTGTGAACCAAATCAGTCCTGTTAAAAATCTTATTTGTAAGTCTCAAAATTTTTATATTCCTGAAATATTTCTATGTTTATTAAAATAAAAACATTCCAAGCATATTGTGATCTCTAACGTACTTGTATTTGTTTTAACATGATGCAAAAATCCCTTAAGATAACTAGTCCAGCGCATTTACTGTGTTTCACATCATAGTATATCGTTTTTGTTATTGGAAGTTTAGGTCGCTGTCAAAGTTTTATTATAAACCCATGAAAGAGTAAGTTTACCGTGTTTTGACGATTTCTTGGGTTTTTACGAATTCTGCATTTGTTTTAAGCAAATCCTCAAAAGACGTATGGTCCTGCTTCACAAAAGATCGCAAAGTTTTGGCCACAGTACACTGAGTATGTGGTTAAGGTAACGATGGCAGCTCTTACTAACATCTTCAATTCTAGAAAGATTCTTAACGTGTTACGTCCAATAAGCTCTCATCCAACAATCGTAGATTGTTTTGCAGCGCAGGGAGTGAGTATAGCAAGGGACATTATGAGTCATAATGCTGCAATATTGCGAAGTAAGTGTTTCCTTTGGTGAGAGGTGATCAGGTAATTGTATCAAAGACATGAATTGTGGAATTATGACATTTAATTGCCCTTCATTTTTGAACGTGTAAACATTGTTTATATTATCGTTGTCAATTTCCATTTTTGAGATGTTCAATATCAATTAAATATTTTTCAAATTTTTGATATTCGCCGAATAAAACTCCCAAACTTCAGCAACGATTATTGAATTTTGATGATAAGCAAGTCATCTTGTGTTCGTAGCCACCTGCTAGATTTCAGACTCTTTAAGTTTAAAACTGCATGAGCTTTTACTCCTTTTACGTGTAATTTTGACCTCCACGTTTTAGACTAACCTGAGTAGGCTCGGCCTGTATTGAAGTGCTGCCACTATTCGGCATAAGCATGCCCTTTGTTTTTGGTGTGAAATATGAGGTTTAACCGCGCAATATTCTGCTGACAGACGCTTTCCTTAACTAGATGCTTTGTTTTATTTTGCTAAGGTGTTAGTTAATTGATATTGCCACAATTGCGGCGTTTTCAAATGGCCAAAGCTCGGTGAACTTTTTTCCCTTCTATTTTCAAGCATCGGAATAGCTTACCGTTATTATACAATTTTGATTCGTCTTGCAATAATTTCCCTATAATAGCCCTGTTTTAGTCTAATGTCGGCCATTGGACTTCGCCCAGCTCTCCAAGTTTCGAAAATCAATTTGTGGCAACATATTCGTTGCGGTTGCCCAATTATTCAATGACGACTGCTTCTAGTATTAGCCGACTTTTATAGTGAAATTGTGAGAAAAAATCGGTTACAATAATAATCAAAAAGAAATGCAGACGACACTGATATTCTACATATTTTTGAAGAGATTTAGATCTAGTCACCATTTTCAATTCCCTTCCCACTAGACCCATTTAAGGCAAGCCATTTATGGCAATCATATTCTATTCTGTTATGATGATGTTATGTAGTGTAATGCGAGACCTTTTTTCAGGTTGGACAGATGCAAATAATACGATCACAAATCGCAAATGAACTTAACTTCTCTTGCAAGTTTGATTCTAAGCTACTATCGAGCTCTTTGCATACATTTAACAAGTAAGAAAGTCGCCTTTTTTAATATTCATGATGATGATAATGTCCTATTATTAACAAAGATATTCTGAGTCGTTAACGAACAATGGTCTTCCTGAAAGGCATTCAAGCAATATTCATGGGGACCACACACTCCCAGTTTTCTATGTAGTCTCTAAAATACACAAAACAGGCAAAAGTTTTTCTTGTCACAGAATTTCCCCTACTTCTGAGATTACGTAACACGTCAATTAATCTAATATGCCAAAATGAAACACGCGGTATATTAAGGCAGTGCAATTTCTAAAGGTTTCTACACTTAAAAGATAAAATTTTGTATACGTCCTAACATCGTTCGCTCAAATCACCTTTCGTCTTCCCAAAAACCCGCCATGTTATCATGGAAGCTGTAAAACCAACAAAATATCGATAAACGCACCTCTGTCACTATCTGTACCAGGTCTCTTTGTCTGTGCACCAACTCTTCACATCTTCCGCTTACTGTATTAATTGCAAATGCCAGGCCCTGTACATAGGTAAGAAATTAACGTTTTCTGGACAGATTTAGAGAGCAGCATCGAAATGCCAGAAACAAGGTCTACCTAATTTATGTCTATGAAAATTACTCTGATTTATATATCTCTATAAATATTAACTGTGAAAACCACTTCACTGAAACATGGTAGTTTTTTCATTTACCCACGCCATTGAACTAAATATAAAAGGACTGGAACGATTACTCATGGTTCAAAAACGTAACAAAAAATGGCGGAGAAGGAGCATGTACTGCGTGCGGTGTTCAATCATGAGTCTTAAGCCGGGTCCCTTTTCAAGTTTAACTTGTTCATGTAAATTAGGATAAATTGAGAAAATTTGACAATTTTTACCTTGATAAGTCTACTTCACTGCCTGCGACGTTGACTTGCCCCTGGCCGAACCCACCACCTTCGTTTTCTTTCCTTTTTTTAACCATGATGCATCCCACAAGCTGTCCCACACGCAAATAGGAGTTGCTTCTAGCCAGAGGCGCCATTTTTGCAACCTGGGTCGCAACACAACAAACCGCAGCAAAACGATGTCAAAATTATTGACAAGAAAATACACGAGCTATGAAAACATGTCAAAAGAAAATTGTCATAAAAAACTTGTTGCTGATCCACACGAGCAAGGAAGCTTGTCAAGGAAACTTGTCAAGGAAAACTTGCTCGTGTGCACGCGGCTTTAGTAAGGAAAAGTTGCACGCGGAAGAGTTTCAAGCCTGAAATAACAATGCGTTTAAAAAGAAATCTTTCAAAATTACTTAGATTAAAGTAAATCAACGTTTAATAAATTTAATTTTTGATGCCTGAATTTTCGAATCTACCTGAAACTTGGCCTTATTAAACACTTATTTCTAACAACGCTGTTAGTTACATTCATCAATAGCTCGTTCGATATATCAAATTTACTGGTAGTGTTAAGTTTATTGGTAAATGGTTTCAAACAACCATTATGTTTAGCAACTGCACAACGTTTCGCAAATGTCTTTCAATGATCCTTCGAGTCTCTTACTGGCCAGGCACTGTGCATGCATAGACGTAAAGACCTTAAATTTCCTTTAGAATCAGTCTGCTAGGTTGTTGAGTTCCCACATCACATTTTCAAAATACATGTTGAGACAAATTAATAAGATGTCAGAGTTGATATCTCCTTCAAATATCATGTTCAAAGCGCTTCGATCTGGTGTAAATGTAACTGCCTTTGAAGAAGATCATAAACACTGGTTGACTAAATCTGCTGCAAGCAAACATCTAAGATTAAATCTAAACTGCATGGACGTCATTCAGGCGGGAAAAGGTAATCGATGCTATTAACTAACTGAGCTTAGAACTAGACCCAACTTGTTTGACTTCCATGACTATTGGTCTCAATTTCATGTCTGCAACTAAATTGCACTTTATCCTCGGCCTTTAATTTCGACTTTCCAACTGTCGCATGAGTCGTACCAACCATTTCTTTCTTTTTGGAGTATATTGTATTCAAGTCATCACTACTGAACTAGATAGAGCGACTTATGAGTGCATGTTTTACGTACTGAGCCGTTATCTGTTTGTTCGTCAGCAGCTAAGTGCAGTACGGACCCCATTCGCGGCCATGCTGGTTACGCACATTCCAAACTTAAAATAGAGTTATCGTTCGAATCTTTATATATAGAGTTCAAGCCCACTTACTCTTTTAGCAGGAAAACTCTTCGCTCACTTTGGTCTTAATCAACAGTTCTCGTCTCTATAATTTCATAATAAATTTATTCCTCTACAACCTCGTTTTATTTCTACTTCCTTTTCGTATTAACTTATATATTTAATCTGATTTCCTTTGTTAACGTCACATTTCACAAAGGGTAAGGCCCGAAACGTTAAACAAAATCTTTTTCCTGGTAGGTTTTTTTTTATAGTAATCTTAGTTCTTCAAGTATCGCCGATAGTCGCAGCGATTTCAAATTTCTTTCGATTTTAATAATCTTTCAGTTGTGATCTTGATCAATTGCTTTTGATAATTTACAATAGGACACTAGCAGAAAAATGCATGTCTGCAATCATCAACGATCTGTGATATACCATTTCTCTATGTTTTTTTGTTACAGATCTTTAATGAAAGAAATAGAAGCCCATTATCGTGATCCAAGCATACCTTACCCCGGAGAAGAAAATCCTCTGTTATTCGAGATTACGTCATACCTTGAGTCCACTGGAATATCAGATCCATTTATCAAGGCAAGTTTTATCATAAAAGAGCTGGAATTTCTAATTTTTTTCAATTCACCACTAATTTGTTTAAAAGCACAAACAGTTACCTAGTCTTTGAACTATTTTCAATTTATTGCCTATTAAGGACATAATCGTCTTTCACGGTTCGCTATCTTTATTCTTAATGTATTCTTTCATGTAATGTTTTTCTTTGCCTAGTCGTATCATCCATGAATATAGATCTAGTTAGGTAGTTTAACTTCGATACATTTTCTTGTAGATATATGTTACAAACAAACGGGCTGCAGCTTTTGCTTTAGTGAACACCCTGTATGTTATCTCGCAGCTAAGCAAGATAGTTTACGTCAAAACTTTGAGTGAGTATCAATGAAACAGCCAAAACATATTGTTTTATTTAGAAAATGAAATTGTACGTCATGCAATAGGTCTACAACGTGGTAGCAACCATCATGTCGTGACTTTCCCCCATTGCGGTCCATTCTTGACAGGATGAGTCTCTCAACCACTTTGTAGCTATGCCAAACTTAGCGAAGAGATATGGGTCTGTAGCTTATAGGATCGTCACTTGGTTTTTAGGCTTAAAGAAGCGAATACTTGGTTTGGTACCACACGTTCGATATTCCTATCTTTTCTAGGCAGTCATTTCAGAACAGTCTTAACCATTTAGTAGCTTGGAGGCCAATATTTTTCAAGAATTCAGGGTGAACGTAGTCTAACCTAAGTGCTTTGCCTGACTTAAGGCTGGTAAGGATGTCCATAACTTCTTGACTTCTTGTCTAGTAAAAGCACTTGAAAGTTCAGATGAAGCAGGTGTCATCGTCAAATGGTAATTTAGGCCTTTAGGCCTAATACAGGTTGGGGCCTGGGCTAGAGCTTATGTCCGCGAGTATGGCACACATGCCCTCTTGAGAAAAACAATCTAATTGTCGGCCTATTGATAGTGAAAACAGCAAGCAGCAATTTCATTTGTTTACGCTGGTTGGGGTTTCTTGTTTCTTGCTATACAGCTGATGTGGACCTGCAGCTTGTGCCCCCAGACTGATATTCTAGAACGATTAACCTGGTACTCATTCTCTGACCTCGGATAGATGGACGGCTGGGTCGGCTTGTAGTTCATGATTACCAGGACAGTGGGATTGCAACCCATTGACATCCCATGGAATACGAAACCCAGTCTTAAAAATTCTATAAAGTGACAGGTTAAATCGATAATGGTGGTAAAAAGGAAATACATGCTCTAAATGTAAAAATTATATTAATGAGGAATCAACTTGAGTAGATGCTGTTTCAAGATGAGAGCATTGATTGCGGATGAACAAAGGGTTTAAAACGTAGGTTAAATGATGTGCTTAATCGGTTGCTACCACCACATCAATGTCGTCAACGTCGTGAGTCTGACGTCGGCTTGAGTTTGACCAATAAGGTGCGATCTTAGTTGAAAACCATTGTGCACATTTTTAATGAATCTTTTATGCTTCGCGGTACTGTGGTAGATTTGTTTATTTCACAACGGTGTCCATTATTGTTATTTGTGTACAACCCTTTCTGTTTGCATGAATTTGGGCTCACTAAGTGATCTTTGTTCTGCTTTCCTATTCGTCACACTGTTATTGAATATGTTTATGCCCGTTAGAGTGTGGTATTTTAAACCTATGAAAGCCACTTTGAACACAACGCTGGAAAACTGTTTGGTGCAGTATACTCAGTTATAGATATGTGTAAATGTAATGTTTAATTTTTTGTTGTTGCTTAACTTTTGATCATTTGACCTATTTAGGTGGAATGATACCAAAGAAAGCTAACGATCCCCTTGACAGTTTGCCTTTCACGATTGGGTTATTGACATTGTTAAAACAATATCACAGTGAATATACCGAACAATTCATTGCATGTCTTGGACAGTACACTAGATCGGTTGCACAGTCAATTGCAGCAAGGTATGACCTTATCATCTTCTTTAAGTAACCTGTCTCCGGACAGTTCAATGTTCCAACTGATTTTAGTCAGCTCCTAGTAAATAAGCGTTTTGTCGTCGATATTTCGCTACTCTGAGTAAAGCTCTAACTGGATCTTAGAGATCACTCAATTTGAGAGAAACGACTAAAAATAACTTAATTCTTTGGTTCTCAGTATAACGTACAACAACCCATAAATCCATCTAAATGATTCTTCCTTCAGTCTACATTATCAAGCATTTGTACTACACAAAATGAGGTATTGTTATTTGATTAACCAATCAGAGTAAAGAACAACTAATTCAGATTTACGTAGGCGACGATATCGTTACCTAAAAAATCCGATTTCCCCGAAAACTAAAAGACAATCTAGTTGTTCATCGACGACCTCGCTTTGATGTTCAGGCCCTAACGTAAGTAAATACCAACTTTTTTACTTAAGAACATGAAACTAAATCACCATCTTAATGTATTAGCAGGATAGAGTACCATGTGAGTTAAGTATTACATCAACGAGTGAATGCGTGCCATGCAATCGTGGAAATCCAGTATTCCATGATTAATATCTAAGCAATAGATAGCAAAGGGAAGCGCCTGCCTATTGGTTAAGAATACTGTTTCTTGCTTCATTAAGACAGCCTGTAAACATACTGCCTGCTTAATTGTTCTCATCATGATAAAATTGGGAAAAACCAAAATTTGTTCAGCTGCTGTCTCTGTATCATGTTCTATTTCAACAATTATTTCCACATTGGATTATTTGCTACGTTTACCTAAAAAAAATTATACATCAAAGGTCAAAACTTAACCCTATGCTTTTGTAAGATTTACTTTGCAATTTTACACTGATTGCAAATAACAAGCTATTTGGCTAAGAATCAGTTATTTGCACCGTTTTTTTTAGCCCTCAAAGTTGCCTTTTTCTAGCTTGACTGCAACAAAATGACAGACTGCGCGTTTTATTTGGTCATCTGTCTGACGTCACTGATATATTACCTCAAAAAACAAACCGTTCAGTCGAGAGATCTGGTTACACCCTTCAAATTACATATCCTCTTGTGCCTTCAAAACCTTTTGTCATATTTCCATCGGGTTTTCAGATATCATTTTTTTTCTTTGTAGCAAACTGTGCAATTTGAAAAAAATGATCACTTTCCTCTAATTATTCTGCTATTATAATATGGTGAAAAATCCCTGTTTACTCTATATTTTATCTCTCAGAAAAAGCTACCCTAGCATTGTTAAAGCTAAATAATGTTCAAATTTAAAACACGAAACAGTGGAAGAACATCAGTGTATGGGAAAATAAGTTAACTGGCTCTTTTTCTTATTTTGTTTCTTCTCCTGTAATGAATAATGAATGTATAAAAGTATTGTATAAAAGCTTGAAAAGGTTTTCAAATTCATAATATTCGTCATCGAGCATCTTGACCTTAATAGTCAAGTTTGCATGTGTTTAAAATAGAAATACCTGTACATTTTGATATTTGTTCATTTCATAAATTATAATCTGTTTTCTTGTTCAATTTCGGTAGCCCGAAAACCACAGAATTGTCGGGTGAAGTAGTAAACATTCTGAAATTTCTGGAAGATTTCACTCATTATGCTCAACTTTCCCGCAAGGTTAGTTTTTTTTTATCTTCATCTAATATTTCACATCTAGGTGTACTCTGTAAGCTTTTCTAGCAAAGTTAAGACTGCAAAAAGTCTGATCAAAAATGAGCAGAAGCTTGTGCGAAACGTTTTTGCAAAAACTGTCTTTGATGAGCCTTGCTTGAATTACCCATTAAAAGCGCCTGGCATAGGGCTCCCAACCATTCTTCGATAACCACCTCGTGCATTTTTATATTGATCTGAACGCTAAGACCCCGTTTTCAATATGCCTGATAGATTAGATGTGATATAATAGAATTTATGTGATGCGATTGGGCCTTGCTGTCTACATGCTCGAAGTCTATCCCTATAAATACTTATTCTGCTACGAAAATAAATGCATCCGTATAGACATGAACCCGACAAAGTGTCAATAATTCTGTAATGTGATCTTAGCCGTATAAACTTCATAGCTATGCATATGCATATGGAGGCCGTTTCGGTTCGTATTGATCCTATTTATATGAATGATCTTATACCTTATCTTGATCTTATACCTTAGCTTTTTCTATTAAAGTGCCTTAACGCCAAATTTTTTATGATCGCTAAAATGGCAGTGAAACTTTTGTAACAACAACTCTGTTCTAGAATAACCGTTTGAAAATCACTTTTTGGTAAAAAAAGTGTTCCCAGGGTCTGGGCCCGAATTGGTTGAAGTGAGGTAGAGTGTTTGACACGATCTGAAACTTGTTGTGGAGTTTTTGTAGGAACAGGAGAAAATTGCCAGGCTTAAAGATGTCTGACACCGATTCCAGTGCTTCAAATGCTTTACTTAGTAAGTCAAGTGAAGGATTTGAGCCGCAAGATGCAAATGGAAGCGGTATATGCCATACCAGAGCAAACCGCTTGTCGGATCTTCGGAGGATGATGATCAAATGGGCCTAGAAGATGACGAAGCACAAGATGATAATGGTATCAAAGACATCGTCTTTGTGTGTGTTGAATGAAAACCAGAGAATACCGTCAGTGAATCTGCTGGGACACAAGTTGTTGGTGCATGAGTTCGAAAGAAAAAAGAATATCCTCGCTGTCAGTCTCCTGCCGACATGTAATGAAAACGTTATTCATATTTTGCGTGCAAACTTCATGTCGCTATGATTTTCAGACAAGCTGATGGTTTGAGGCTTCAGTTGGACGTCCGAGTAGATGATGTTTGAGATGAAGCAGGATCGGTTCGTTGATGTAATACCTGCTAACCAGAAGATACCTCAGAGCTTTTGCTCAAACAAGCTGAAGTGAACGAAGAGCTGGAAACTAAGAGTGACGAGTACAGTGACTCTGAAGACGCTTTTGAAGAACTTTGAAACGAACTGACTTTGTTTAGATGATCTGCTAGCATTACCATTAGTGTTGTTTGTCATTTAGTGATAAAACAGCGCTGCATAGCCCTTATGGAAAACAATTGTAGGTCCAACATATTCTTATGCATTTGGGCCTTTTAAGATGTCCCTCGAGAGATAGAAATTGTACAATTACGGAATTTCATCATCATGAAAATGAGGCTGTTGGCCCCCTTAACAGTCCTAAATTCAATTTTCAACATTGATGATTAGCAAGAATAATTACCATTTTACCTTTCTCGATTTAAAACTGTTTGCTTGTTGGTTTCATCCATCCACAAAAAAAACGAGACTTTAAACACGAAAACGAGGCTGATGGCCTCCCAAAATCCCGATATAACAACGATTTTGGAAATCAGCACCCTCGAATTGACCCAACGCACTTGGTCCCATAAATTTCGCCTTCGGGTGACCATTCCCCTATTCTTCGCCTGGTCTATCAGGGCCTGGGTCAAAGCCTGAAACTAGTTTGAAAATTCCAATAGTTCATCGATGGCCAGAAGGCACCCATGAACCTAATTTGAAGCTAATCCGTGCTCGAATCTGAAAATCTAGTAAAATTATTACTCATACCTTGGTCTGTGCCCTTAGACAGGTCCCTGCTATGACGCCATTACTTATTTCCTTCACACGGCCATCACAAAAAGCTACAAAAGATATTAATGTTTTGTAAACGTCATCCTTACTTACTATCGAGTATCGAGCTCTTTCCATAAATGCGAACTCCCAAAAAGTGATGGGTATACTTTGAATTAACATATCTAGGTGAAGGTGACTGCTAAAGAACTGTGTCTGACTCTCACAGTAGGAACAAGCACACATAGCTATGCGTTTGGAATCATCTTTTACAAGCGCGTTGAAACTGTTTAAGCTATTTGCAGATTTCATATATCTATTTAATTTAGGTCCATATTTTGGGTCCCAAATGTCTCACAGAACTCAGTACTTTTTTAGTGGAATTTACTCATCGAATTTTAAGTTCGTTTGAAAGCCCTCATGATTTGTGTTGTGGAATTTCTGCCAAGAAGGCTTTTCATAAAAGGTGGATTTAACACTCGTTGGGTTTTATTTAATTGAAGAGCAAGAGTTCGTAGCTTTCTTACGCGAAGAGTCACTTCATTTCATTTTTCAAAAAGCTCTTGGTATGAACGGCTATAGTCTAGTGTTATGCAAAACACGACAGCTCTATAAACTAGTTTAAAACGTAAGGAAAATCATTAACTATTGTTGGTCTAGGAGCCTTAGCGTTCGTTCATTTACTATGAAAATTTTATCATCGCTCTTTCTACTGCCAAACATCCACACTAGAGGACAATTGTTCAAGTGACATGAGATAAAAGAATTAATGATAATTTTTCTTTCGTCAATATTTACATTAGCAGCTAATCTCTTTAATGCATTAAGTTGCTGGGCTGCTTTTTATACAAGGTGTTAATGTGATCTTCAAATCTTAGATTATTATATATTGTCGCACCTAGTAAGCGGACCCTTTACGACAAATCAATATTTAGGGTTTCATGTACCTAGTGACTTTATTTCATTAGTAGTTTTCCAATAAGCATAGACTGGAATTTTAAAGGATTTGATTTCATTCTACTGTCTCAAAACAAATCTAAACAGGCTGTAGTGTTTTGCTTCAAGTATGTTGGTTGCATCTTTTAATAAATTTGCAATGAAAACAATTGTGCTGTGATTTGCAATGTTGCAGTAAGCCATATCCACTTACAAAAAACCAGTCGTTTAAATTGAACAGGATTGGTACAGGAATTGATCCTTGGGAACCCTATTTGTCAAAGGCTTCAACGAGCTATAGCAACAGTCTATTTCACACTTGTTGTCTATCTCATAGATCATCTTGTACAAGTTTAAGTGCATTTTTTTGATGCTATAGCTATCAATGCAGTTTGGTAGTAAAAAGGTCCTCTCAAGCTTGGGATCACTTGCGAAATTCCACTTCTATAAAGCTATGAATGAATTTGCTA
This sequence comes from Chrysaora fuscescens, assembly GCA_009936425.2. Lineage (NCBI taxonomy): Eukaryota > Metazoa > Cnidaria > Scyphozoa > Semaeostomeae > Pelagiidae > Chrysaora > Chrysaora fuscescens. The sequence goes on along the minus strand of JAACYV020214422.1, from coordinate 7,719 downwards.
TATTGCATGGTTTTAAAAATTATTCCCTGTTCTGCTATTATACAGTATGAATAGTTAGTGTGACTGCATTCTTCATGAATTATAATTGAGCTGCAATATCAAGCTAGCGATAAATAAATAGATAAATAGAATGAACCAAATAGAAAAGAAAGTGCAGTGCTTCCAAATATTTTTAGATGTACAATGTACAGTACTGCACAATACTTTAAAGTTTATTTATCTAAAATATATTGTGAATAATTATAATGGATTATTACAATCTTCAGTTCAATATTGATTTTGATTAGTTAACCTTCTTTTAATTTTCTATATTTTAGTGTTACCTAAATTGAAATAAGTGAACAGCAACAACAATATTTAACTAGGACAAGACCATCCATATACTTCGATGAGACCCCCGCGCCAATCCAAATTTTCGTAGAGCCCAGGCTCCGTAAAACTCAGACAGAGCGTACAGTTTGTTTCCGCAGCTTATTTTCCGTTTCTAAGAGATGTTGTGTTTGCAAAAAGGACACCACGTGACTCGAATGTGGAATTGGATGCGTTTTGTAAAGAAATAGATTCAAAAGGATAAATTGCATTGCAGTGGATTCCCAGTTAGATATCGATTTGCAGTGGCTTCATTTAGCATGTTCAATTGAATATGAACCCAAACTGATCTTTCCTTTCAAATTAATATCCTGCCTGAATTAAGCGGCCAGAACAGAAGGCTGTGTTTAACAAGTTGGCCAGAATTTCATCTGCATAATGGTTTATTTTTTCACAGTATCGAGGAAAGACAATGTGGAGAATTTTTACACCGTTGGTAAAGATCTCGGAAGGTAAAATCAACAATATCATGCTTTGTTTCTTCGCTTTGTCTATGCAGTTTGAAGACCGAGTTCAATCAATGCCTTTTGGGCTGCTTTTCGCAGTTTATGTAGTGGTAGACTTCAGCAGAATCTGTTAGTTCTGCTGTTTAGTGTTATGCATCCAATTTTTGTATTTGGACTTGCGGAACGAACGTCTTCTTGCTCCGCCTGCACGAGTTAGCTTTGAATATATAAATCTAGCTTTTCAACAATTAAAAAAAAAATCATCTTCAATTAAAATCACCCTGAAACGACTTCTCGCCAGAAGCCTTGAACACTAAGTTGTAGAAATAATTGTAGAAACAGGAATTTGTTAATTGATAAACCCTATGATAGGCCAGTTTCATCCTTTCTGTTGCTCCAATTCTTTGGCTTTGTCATTTGTGTTTAAGAGAACTTGCGCAATTTCAAATAGGCCTTCTTTATTTTGTTTTTTTTTTGCTACCAATAAATCAAACACTTTTCTTTAAAGAGGGGCCACTTCAATTGTCAAAGAAATTGTCCAAAAAGGCACAAAACAAAGATATGCCATGAAGATGATGCAAAAAAATGTAAGTGTTTATTTGTAATAATTAAAAAAAGTTATGTTTATGTTGATTTTAAAATAGTTGGAGTAATAGACAATTGTTTGAATTTTTATTTGCTGCAAAAAGGTTTTTTTTGTTGTTTTATGAGTAACACCTGCTAAAATGATTTCTGAAATTGTGTTAACCATTGTTATCCTTTGTTAGACAATTGGGCTTTGGCCTTTAGAATCAATAGATTTTTTTGTTTACTTGAAGTGTACTTTATATATAAGGGCTTAGAAACTAAAGCTCTGGAGATTCATTACTTTAACCCTGTTTTGCAAGATTAGACATATTTGCAGACTATGGCAGGGTGTCAGGGCCTAGATTCCCCTGGAAAACCTTGAGTAATTGTAGATGTGCCTGTAATGAGAAACATGTCTGTAATCTTAGATGTCTATAATCATTTTCAAACAAAGAAGTAAGTAAGCAAGATGGATGATGGGATTTGCACAGGATAGGCATTTACAGGTCAAATATTGTCTGTCACAGCTAGGATATTTGGTTTTTTTATGAAATTGGGCGTTTCTAAAGATGTTCAGATAATCATAACTGTCAATATGCAAAAGGGAGGCTGAATTAAACCTATACAATGCCCGCAGTTTTTGTTTTTTGTTTACTTTAATTTATTCAAACTGTTAAGAATATTTTGTGGCAAACTGCCTATTATCGGTAAATTCATGATAGCAATGAAGAAGTTTGTGTGACTGCACATTATTCCTCAGCCCTTTATTCTAATATTACTTGGTTCTTGATTTTCAAAGATATTTTCAATGTTGCTGAGCCAAACATCATTTTTTTCAAACATTTTATCTTGACCCTCAATCTTGTAACTATATAAATATTAGTATAAGAGAAACTACCTTTAAATGGGCTGCACCCTTCATAGGAGAAAAATTTTCCAGATGGATCAAGCTTTATATTCTTTGTATTATTTAATAATCAGAATTGTGATTATATACTTAATTTTGCTTTTACTGCTATGGTTCCTCTATGTGTTGAACTTCAGTGTGTATTGCAACTGAGGCTATTGGAATTCTGATACTCTCACTCTCAAGTTAATTTATTAATTAAAAAAAATAGAATATAGGGACCTCTTGTTGTTATTTGAAAAATCAAGTCATTATTATCTAGATAGATCCTTGAACTGTAATTCCTAGGGGCAGGGATGCAGCCTTTTCCACCTAAGTCTCAATTCTTCTCTGTCCTTTAGTTTCTTCAATTGTGGCTCTTCCATTCTCATTCATGTCCTTTTTTTATATTCTACCAGTTTAATTCCTGGTTGACTCTCTTTGTTTTTCCGGAAACTGTTCCTTTCATCATAACTTCTCCAAAAACTTCTCCATTTTGTCTAAAAATATGTCCAAACCACTGAAAAGCAATTCTGAAATTGTTATAACTGCACCTAAAGTTGATAGTTAAGAAGATTTCCCTTTGCAGTTTTTAAAATTTCTAACATTAGAGTTTACAATCAACATATCAATATATATCTTTTCAACCAGTAAATTTGTTGATAATTTTACTCCTCCAGGTTGACAAGAAAATAATCAGGACAGAAATAGGAATTCTTTTAAGGCTGAATCATCCAAATGTGGTAAATATATATTGAATTGTACTTATTATTTTTATATTTTTGTATGTTACTGTTGATGAGAAAGCAAGACCTTTAAAACGAATTTTTATTTTTGAGTCTTCATTAATATGTGTACAGTATGAACTGTATATGCATACATTGACCTCAATAACTTTTCCTGAAGTAAAGACCTGGGCACAGGCTTGTAAGGTAAATTGATGCTTTATGAATGATACATATATAACTAAAAAATGTGATATTCAGCAAATATAAACAATAAAAATAAATATATCTTTAAGTAAATATTCATACACCGCTCATAGCACTCAATGTTTCATGATTTTTCAATCAACAGGCATACAAATAAAACTTGTAAGTAAAAAGTTAATAATCAATACGAACAATGGAATGCAAAAACAATTGATCGTAGCCAAGGTTTTAAAAATTGCTTATCTTTAGTTTGTTTTGGCGTCTGCATTGCCTTAAAAATCCTGATGTAGAATTTAAAAAAATGTTGTCCCCTTTTTATTGAGTTATGTAAAACTTGCTGTTACAATTTACAACAATTTAGAATAATTGCTTCTAGGTTTGCTGTTCACTTTCTTAATGATTTTCCTGTTAATTGTCGGAATTTTTCCCTATCAACCAAACGTACTTTGACCCTTTAGTGCTCTTTCTTATATTTTTCCTGTTTAAAATCTAATTGTGATGGGAATAGCGTTGTTTGAATGTAAACTCTGTGAGACCTATAGATCACTGTTTATCATCATCTATATTGTTGCTTACAGCTGTTTCGTAGTATGCAAGGCCTAGTGTCAAACATTTATTTTCCAATTTTCCTTGACTCCGCATTTACATCCATTTTTTCATGTCTAAATTGGATTCAAAATGGCTCTATTGTGTGATGATATTATGGAATCGATATTATTCATGCAGCTGTAATTTATTCTAAATGTGTTTTTGTTGAAGATCTTGGCGAGTTGATGATTTTTGGGAAATGCTTTCACGAGTTTCAAGAATATTTTACCGACATTCGTTTTGACATTAGTTGAATATTATTTCCGTTTTTGCCTCTTTTCACTATTAGCTACCTTCGCTTCTGTTGATTTAGGGATGAAATCTAGCTTTTTTTAATTTGGATATCTTCAGAGCGTTTTCATAGAACGGGATTTCTTTTTCGTTGAACTTTTTGCTTGAGGGTTCGTGTGAAATTCGACGGTTGACACCATTAGGGATCTGTTTCAATATTGCTCGAAGGTGGTTTGACTGCTTCTCTATTTATACAGGATCGTTATTTGGCTTTAGTTATTGTTTAAATGTGTTTTTGTTTAGCTATATAGTCTTACATGTTCTTGTCTATGACAGTTTCTAATAAGCTAAGAATGTAAGCACCAACATTTCTGAAATACACTGCCCATGTATGCCGTCGTCCCAAATCCGGCCCTACTAGTTGAAGCCTCTTTATGATACCTAGAGTTTTGCACTATCGTCATCCTTAGGTCCATATTTTTAAGCTATCAGTATCAGCCAGACCAAGCGAGAACCACAGTCGAAGTCCGGTTTCTACAGACTCCTCAACAAAAACTTTTGATCAGAGAAGCTCTAACTCATCGGAGCTTAATGCTTCAACTGAGGACATATACTGTACTGTACTTTTGCCAATTCACAAATTTCCGCCCCGTCAACACTCCCACTCCCCGTCAAGAACGTCAAAGTCCTCATCATTCCGTTTTCTTTACCAATGGATCATGTTTCCTTCAATTTATAGCTTGGTTGCGATTGTTTCATAGTTAATGTTTTGCTCTGTATTTTCCTTCTTTTGGCAAAGTTTTCTTTTAATAACGTTCAGATTCAAGCATATATGTATTTCGTGATTTATCTGCTGATAAAAACACTTTTTGGCCGTTCTGATTCCTTTGATATTGGTTATTGCAGCACTTTGGTAAACGGTAAACGTGAAAAGGGAGTATTACTGTTTCTACGAGTAAGAAGACCTTCCTATGTTCGCTGCAACAGAAAGCGTTTTCTTACGCTAGCCTTAACCGTAGACAACGATTCTCTCTTGCTGCTACTACCAAATAGTCCACACCAATTGCGGGCCTCGTCATTATGCCTTTTACCAACTGAGCAGAAATTGCTTTCAGAAATGTCAGCAAACTATCCGAGATAAGCTATTGACACAATATATCAATAGTCAACTACTTAAAGAAATAGAATATAATATGTTTCCTTTATGTTATGAGTTCGAACGCATCCAGACCGATGAATGCAATGCTCATCAAGTTTTTTACCTGCCTAACACCATTTGTTTTGCCCCAGTGCCACCAAACTATGAGCAGCTGTTGTAAACCTAGGTATCAACTCAATGAAACATTTCGAAAATGTTGCAGGCATTACATGGCAGGCATTACATTTTATTTTTTTACATGTAAGACAGCGAAGTAATGAAAATATCGCTGGAAGCAATTTAATATTGCACTTCTTTACAGATCAAGCTGAAAGAAATTTTTGAATCAGAGACGCAGTTGTTCTTGATCTTGGAGCTGGTGACAGGAGGTGAATTGTTTGACAGGTGGGCATTTCCATTTTACGTCTTTTAGGCCTTTTAATGGAGTTTCCATATCTCATAGGTAATTATTGATATTATGTTTTAATCTAATCAAATATCTAATCAAATGTTTAATCGTGCAACAAACTAAAAATAGTGCATTAGCTATTTGAAAATAACAAAATTGTATCTAAAAAAGCATGATATGAAATAAATTATATTAGATCTTATTCCGAAAACTGTTTTCTCTGATTTAATATTTTGTGCTATGTTTAAACATGGTGTGATATGATATTGACCTATGCGTTAATATGTTGTGCAATATTAAGTATCTTAACTACCTAGATTCAAATGCTGGAGTTATTTTCAAATTGTATTAAATCTTATTCTAGGATTGTCGAGAGGCAGTACTATAATGAAAAGGATGCCGCAGATGCCGTGCGGCAAATTTGTGAAGCGGTGGCGGTGAGTGTCTGTAATGAACTTCGATTTCATTGCTTCAGTTTCAACTTCGGAGTTTGAAGATTGAAATGATCAGTTTGGAAAAAGCAAGCGATTTTCACATAAAACATAGACCTAAGTTTTTTTCTTTATTGAATCACTAAAAGTCCTGTTTACCTAAAAGCAACAACTAATTAAATGCATAGCTATTTCTCTTTAGTCGATTTAATTTTTCTCTGAAAATATCTTAATGGTGCAAAGGGGCTTATTTAATAGGATTGCTTGCTAAATGGAGAGTAGGCATTGATAAATTTTTTTTCAGAATTTGCAACAATTTCTTCGGATGAAAATCACCGAATTGCCCGCATTTGTTCTAAAAAGCTTCAATTTATTTCAATTTGTTGTTTAGTTCTTGTCACTTTGGGTAGCCCATGTTTTACACCTGTACATAGTACTGTACTGATACTGATAGCTTAAAAATATTGACCCAAGGATGGCGATAGCGAAACGTTTCCCTTAATTTTCGATTCACGTCAACTCTAGATAGAATCTTTGATGTCAAAGATGTAAAGACCAGTGGCGGACACAAGAGGGCCAGGGGGTGCCATCCCCCCAATGTTGGGGAGATTCTTGCAACACAACAGTGAACAGATTTATAGAAAAATATTCGCAACGGACACTCTACTGTATACAAAATGCACTACAGGCCTACTCTATCGCGTTTTGCAATGATCACATTTGACTTCACAAATGTCCCGCGTGTTGAAACTAAACCGTTGAATACTAAATCGGATTTTGAAAAGAATAATTTTGCCATGCTATTTTTTGCATCGAATAGCACCAGATAACATCAAGTTAATTTTATCGTATAATTCTCCTTTAAGTCGCCAATTTCAACGAAAATCCACCATTTTGGACTGGCTTCATTGTCTCTTTTATGTAAGGAATCGGTTATTCTGGATAGGATAAAGATTTACAAATTGAAAGAAGCTACCAAGTTTTAAATTTCCTATGTCTGGCTAGACTAACTACATTCGTCGTTATTTATCCTTTCCTAGAAAGATTCCTATGCAGTAGCCCAATTTTTTTTTAACGTTTCTCTGCAGTATAAACTCTACCAAGTTTTTTTATTCTAGTATCTTCATGATAATGAAATTGTGCATCGGGATCTAAAGGTGATATTTTCATTTCTTTCTTCAGAATTATTCTTTTTTGCATAAAGTTGATTTAGAGGCACTTTTTAAGTTGTTTATGGCCACCTTCAGTACGTTTTTAAAGAATTTAGCCAGTTACTTCAGCCATGTAGACAGAAGCCAGTTCTAGTGAATTATTTCATTGGTCGTAGAAAGCAAAAAATTGAAATCTAACCGAACTTGATTAATTGTTGACAATACAATGCGCATTTTATTCGTATCTCTTGACGCTGCTCTTTTAAACATTATTTTTCTTGCATAGAGGCTATTTCTTTGGGCAAGGTATTTGTAACTCTGAAAACCATTTGATAAAGCTATGCATCTTCAAAGGACATGTATGATAAAGATTCTGGATGTTAAAATTTTGAAAAATACGTATGCATTTTGAAAAATATGTATGCATTTTGAAAAATATGTATGCATTTTGAAAATATGTATGCATTTTGAAAAATATGTATGCATTTTGAAATATATGTATGCATTTTGAAAAATATGTATGCATTTTGAAAAATATGTATGCATTTTGAAAAATATGTATGCATTTTGA
>JAACYV020214311.1:0-21980 GCA_009936425.2 Chrysaora fuscescens | reverse complement strand
TCACTCGCGTCAGTGTATATGACAATATCAATATTATGCAAGTGTAAATTATTGCAAGTATCAGCAATGTTATCAAGTCACCATTGTAGTTCCAGCTTGACAGTGGGGTTAATATCAATGGGTGCCATAAAATCACCTTTGCTCAGTTTGAGGGCCTCAATTTTACTCTTTTCAGAGTTGCGATAATGCAATTTACCATAAGGAATAGCTGGAAAAGTGGAAATGATAGTTCCAATAAGAGAGGCAAGATCCTTGATCGTTGGCTTTCGAGTTCTTAGAAATGTGGATTTTTTTCCACGAATACTATGGATTTTATAATCAGTGAGCTTGATGGTCATGTTTCGTGAATTAATAAGAAAGCCAAGAAATTCTATTTCTTGGACAGGCCTAAGCTGAGATTTCTCCAAATGAATCTTGAACCCAAATTTGTGTAGTATCGAGACTGGTGCTTTTACATTATCCAGGCATTCCTGTTCAGCGTTGCCTTAGAGATATGTATCGTCAACATAGACAACAGACATATGCCCGCTGGCTCTCAGCCAAGCAAAAGGGGGTTTTAAAACTTTGGTAAACAGTCTCATTGCTTGTCCGTAGCCATTTGGCATGCCCTTGAATACATAGATTTTATCCTTCCAAAAAAATATTTTTGGTGATCTCTATGGACAGGTATGCTATAAAAAAGCATCCTTCAGGTCGACCGAGGCCATCCAAACATTGGGTTTTATAATATTTTGGACATCATGTAATGATTCCATTTTGAAATGCTGATAAACATCATGCTCGTTTAGTACTTTTAGATTAAGAATCATTCTACGAGTGCCATCTGTTTTAGGCCTGGTAAATATGCTAGAGAGAAAGTCTCCAGCACACCGAGTACTTTCAACTATGACATCTTTTTTAAGCAATTTTTTAATTTCCAAGTCAATTATAGCCATCTCGTTTGGAGCAAATACACACTGTTTTATGCTATTAGAGGTAGGGGGTTTGTTGTCAATGAAATCAATAGTAAGACCATACCTAATAATCTGTGTCACATAAACATTTGGAGAAACCTCCGCCCAATTAGCGGCAAAATTTTGGACATTGCCAGCTTTGTAATTATCGATATCAGACTTAAGTTTATTAACATCCAAATGTAAGTTCATATCTAATTTGTGACTTACTGTCTGATCTAATTTTATCCCTTGCTGTTGTATCTCCGGGATGATCTCTGGAATGGTCTTCCCCTGGCTCTCCCCCCTCTCTGACCCCATAGCGGGAGTGATATGGGGGGGGGGGGTTCTTAAAGTTCTCAAATGCAAATCTCCCTTTAGACCTTTTTGCAATTGCAGTACTAGCGGCCACTACCTTAGTGATCTGCTTATTGAGGTCATCCTCTGATCCAAAGATCTCAAATACTATCAACACTATGTGTTTCTTGTCACTGCTGCACATAGATTTGATGAGCTACAAATAGGGTTTTCACGGAATAAATATACAGACCCCTACGTCGTTAGCTGAAAAATACCGTCGTTAAAAAGATCTTCAAGCTAAGTGACGTTAACCTCTTTTCGGATCTGTCCATGTCCATGTTCGGATCTGAATGTTTCTCAGTAACAATCATTACTACAGAGAGCATTGCTAACTCGTGATATACCAAGCTGTGCTACCTTGAAGTTTCCTATTTCCAAGCAGCCACTGACAAATTTGATTTCCTCCTTCTAGGCTGCCTGTTTGTGTATGGTTGCATTAAACTGTCTCAGCCTCTTGTTTATGAAAGGAAAGCTTCCTCTAAAGACCAGGGTATATTTCTTAATTCAATACATGGTTAATCTATCCCTGCTTTATTGTGAATCTGTGTTATATACGATATTTTGCGTCTGTATATGACAGTTTTCTTGAGCTTTTTAAACGTTTGATTGCTAAGCTAATTAGTATATTGGTATAAAAATGACTGTTTGCAGCAAACAACCTATCCGTTGATATCTTTTCAGGTGTTGATTCAAACAATATTGGAAACTTTAGTGCCCTGCTGAAATCGCTAATCCTGGAGCTCTACAATCATTTGCAAACTTTTTAAGCTATTCTTAAACAAGCCGTTTTTTATCATCTTGTGCCAACCGTCCCCCCATTTCAATGTTATAATCAGTTTAGATTAGTTGAATTTAATATAGAAAACCATATTTATTGATTTTTCATTTTGGCGCTTAAGCTAACGCTAAATAAATCATTTATTATAATTTTTCATCATTTTGCTTGTTTTTTTTCAATTCCTTCTCGAATATATGGTATGCAAAAGCCTTTCCATGAATGCTGTATCTTAATCCATTTTTAATATTATTTTCTTTTTTAGTATGCGACTCTTGGGAAGATGTCTTTCTCTTTTCTTGGATCTCTTGGTTCCGTTATTGAGATAATCTTGATATTGTATCCTTTACACTTAATATACATTTTCGATTACCTATAGCATTTTTTTATTTCAGCGTTTTTAGGTCCGCTTAAGGGCTAATCTACACAGTGCCACCTTAGTCCATCCTCTTGACGTGATTCCTTTATGCCCTTACCTGGAATTGCAGAGAGCTGGAATTTCCTCTCTTCACTCTTCTCAAACAGGTTTGAAATAAAGCTCAAACTCACAACACTCACTAAGCCACACCTAAGGTTGTGCGTGCTACTTGTAGACTAGAATTATTGCTATGACTAGAAAGCATTATATCAAAGCAGTTTACCGTTTCGAAAATCGTTATTACATGAATTAAAAAGCAAAAACACCGCAAACAATAAAAAGCACAGCAATATTATAAAATAAATTTTTGTTAACTAATATTTCGTCCTGCCATGCAGTACCTCTTCAGGTTTTATACCAACATATTGGAATATCTTGAATTAAAACACTCAAATATTTACACAAATTTGATCGACGAGGTGACATTTGATTGATTAATTTGAGGATGAGTTCAGTATTTTATTATTGTTCTGCGCATCCAGCATGCTCTTGGTCTAAACAAGCGTCCGTTGCTATGGTGGAGTTTCCTTGTTCTTATTACTAGCCAACCTAGATTCATAATTCGGCCCAAGTGTGCTCACTTCAGTTGAAGAAAAATTTGTGAAATAGGCGCAAATATTTAGTTCGACCGATTCCTAAATTTAGGAGTATGACCCATGATACCATTACAGTACCCAAACACTGCCTTCTTCCGATCATGTTACTCGCTATGGTCCCAGAAAATGGTTTACAGCTGTTTTTCATATGTTTCCTTGTGGTTACTTTGCCTTCTACCATAATACCACCAGTGCACCCAATTATAGGCCTTCAATAAGGTAGATCCTCAATATACTGCCAAATGAACAAAAATATTGTAGGTTTTTTCTATAACCTGTTAAACACATTTTGCAGAATTATCAAGATTGAAAGATTTTATCTTATTGTTTTTTAATGTAATGTAATGGGTAACATGATCATGGTCGCAGGTTGCTGGTTAGAAAATTTTGCTGTCAAATTAGTGACAAACATGATCAATTAACGTAGTTCACAAAGATGTTTCGTCATTTTAATCTTGTTATGGTGTCCAGTGAAAGTATGTCTTGGTTTTAGCGTACATTTCTATTATTTCCTTTAACAGAGGAGCTCTGATCTAAATAACTTCATTTTTCTTTGACCTTTTATAGTTATGTGATGGTTGCATCATTAGTAGGATTCTATGGCACGCCCATGTTCAAGCATCTTAGACCTAGAAGAAGAGGAACTGGCATGACTCGTGTAACTACTTGTTTCTTCTTTGTTTTCCTCTACATGGAGCACATTATAACGCATGACAAAGTCCTTTGTCGGTCTGCTTGTCATTACAGCAGCAGCAGCCGACTATTTTATTTGTTTTTTTTTTAATTTTAATCATTTTACCTGATTTGAAGAACATTTTCAGATTGGACACAACTATAAAAAGTCTAGCAGTGCTAAGCTGGTTTTATTTAAATTTTGCTACACTCGAGATCATGGTCAAAAATTTTGAGTGAGTCGACAGCAACAAAACAATACTATTGTCAAGACTCAACCGTCCGTTGAGAGAGTTTGAACAATTAAATCAACAAAATCGAGCGTGCGCACGTCTTTTGTTTTTGCGTTAACACGCCTAATACAGGATAGTAGTTCGGAAAAATGAAAGCTCTTGCAAAATTTATTTCCTGATTAGGAAACTAATAGCTATGGAATTCCTCAACGACCTCGAAGTTGAAAAACAGTAAGAGAGTCCAAAGCCGGAACAGATATCTTGTGTTTTTTTTCTTTCTGATTGTTAGTATGCTCTTCTTGAAAGATTGAAATGTCCTAGATAATAAATAAACACCTTGTGCTCGACATACCACAACATCGACTAACATCCCTGGACAAAAGTGTCGTAAAAAGTCGAGATAGTAACAGGACTTTTAAAGATATTGAACTATTAGCCGGGCTGTGGCTTGTCTCCATTTAGGTTGGGCATCCTGCTGCAATATTTGCTATCTTTGTTAACCAATATATACGAATTTTCTGCGCATTTTAACTCCTTGAATTGCCATGTCTGTACATGTACGTCAGAAAAGAAGTAGAATGTCTACATTAGAAAACAGTACATACTATTTTTTCCAATGCACTTTAATAAGTTTAGCGTAAAAAGAACAACCGCATACATGTGTCTAAAATCAATTCATTTTCAACTACAATAACAATATAGGGAGGCTAGTCCATTACGTCAAACCTCCTTTTTTTTAACCATGTGTTCTTAAACATACTCCTTTGAATAAGGCGGTCTCTTTAGTGTTCTTCCACTTGAAGACACTCCTGGCACAACTGTGCACTCGGGCCTTCGGCTCTCTGAAGGGTCTTTGTAAGAACGAATATTTAGTGGCTCTTGAACTATAACTTTAGTCTATTCTTTATTCTTTTCTTTTGGATTCAGGTTTTTTAATTCTCCTTATCCCCTGTTGTATTTCTTTGCTTGTTTATCTTTAATCGTCTGTAAACTCTATCTGGCCTTGGAATACAAAGACTTTAGTCATAAGTAACTCTTTCGATATTGGTATTGGTGTATTTGTTCTCTTATCTAATAGCAACTGAGCTGGAGATTTAGCCATGTATGATCTATGTTATTTTATACCTATTTCTTTCCTTATCAACTGTCTTAGAGGTTCTGCCATCTCTGACATCTTTGGTGAGAATCTTTGCACAAAGCTTACCATTCCTAGCAGTCTCTGCACATTTGTCATGTCAGTAGGTGTGGGCATATTCTTCATTTCTGTTAGTTTTGTGTTATCAAGGTTTTCTCTTGTAAGCCTTCCTTGCTGATAACATTTCCAATTAAACTAACTTTTATATTCCTCAGTTTCAACTTTTCTTTGTTTAGTTTCACATTAGCTTGTCTACATCTCTCAAAAAATAACTTCATCTCTTTCTATCCCGATCTTCAATTGCTTTTGTATCATCATGGTCACATCCAAATGACAATAAATCACCATGAACAGCCTTAACTCCATCAAGACCATCAACAAATTCTGTTATTAAACCCCCTAAATGCTGATAACGGATGAAGAGCTGATGAATCGTACTATTCCACCGATCATTTTACTTCTCCAGTTTCTTCTATCAACACTCATACAGCCTTGTGCGCCCTCTGTCCCTATACGCATACTTTTGCATGCGCGCGCCCGTTCTAGTTTTTATCGACCTCTTTTCTATTCTTGGTTTGGTTCTTGGTTTACGCACTTTTCAATTGTTTTATTAAAAAACGGGCCTTGTTTTCTTATTTTCACCTTTTTTTTGATACAACACGTTTACATACATATTTTCATAACCAAACAAAATAATCAATAGCTAAGCTTGAAAGAAGTAAACGTATCGGTCTCGACCCTTCTTCAATTGCGAGAAAGATTCGACAGAGGCATAATGAAGTTATTTTATTTTAATTCTAAAACAAATTATTGTGTTTTAGTTGATTGCCAACTGTATCATATTACTGGTTCTTAGCTCCGCGTTGCCAATTTTCTCAAGAACTCTAGGCAAGTTGTTTGTTATCATATTTTTCGTAATACGTTATACATATGTTTTTTAATATTACTTGTGTAAAATAGTCTGCCATCACTAGTGTTTATTTAAAAGAAAGATTGTTAGTGATTTTCTCCCTTGAGGGAAATCATTTTTGGCAATTGCAATGAGAAATCTCTGAATATCGAGCTAGCGCTGTTTGATAATCGCTTAGAATGATTAGCGAAAAAGATACAGTTTCAGAATTTTCCCTTCAATTTGCCCTTCAACTTGGCTGCGGCACGCTGTTTGCTTGCTATCATGACCGCAATCGTTATGGAAACAAGAAACACAGCGAAGCAAATGTACCCGGTTATAATGTTCTTCTACTATTATTTAAACTCTGTTGGTTGAAGCCACACTAATTTGCAAGCCTTATTCCTGCCTACTCTTTTCTATGACCGTTTGTGCCTATCACTAAACGATATGTTTTACCATGCCGTTTTTGTCTTTTTTACCGTTTCTTCACATGGTTTTTTAATCCTATCTCATTCACAGGAATTACAAGATTTGATCTCATGGGGGAATTTGGAAAGCTTGACTGGCTCGGTAATTTTCAACTTGTCTTGTGTTACAATCTTGTTTTTGAGGTTTCCGCCTGTATGTGCTTAGTTAAAAAATTTACCTCTACTTTGCGTCATGCCATGAATGAAAAACTGCGACAGCATACCTCTCTAGAAAACTTATCGAATTTGAAATCGAAATAGTTTGTTATTAGAAATTTGACTAGCTACACTTAGCATCCTGTATTTATAATCTATCTAGATTTAGTTTTGTGCAGATTAAGATATTTATATTTATTTATTTAAAATTCAATCATTGGTGACAGTTAAAGTACTATTAATTATTATCAGTGTATTTAATCCTTCCTAGAATTTCGCGTGATTTGGGAAAAATTTCTTCATCCACCTGAACATAAAATGCCCTTCAAAGTTTGTTTGCGCATAATATTGCCTAATATTGTCCATAGTAAGCGATTGATGGTCGTTCCATCTTAAATATGAGCTCTGTTTCGAAAATAGCAAATTACCTCTTCACTTACAAGACAGGAATCAACATCAAATGACCTCCACCAACCAACATGTTGAAAGTGCATACTTATTTCCTATTCTATGCAGTATTACTGTGCCAAACAACAGGATGGATGTCAAAGAATTCTTAGAGTTATAACTACAGTCCTTTTTAAAAATTGTTCATTCCTGCTATCCCAAAAAATTTACTTGTAAATGTACTAAATGTACGTTTTTCATGTCACCTTATCTATATTATAACGCGTGAACATATGTTTGTATGTTTGTATGTAACAGGAATTCCTTTGTTTAGAGCTGCCCGCACGACCAAAGCCTGGAAAGTTTGCTTGCTTTATGTCTTTTTTTTTACGTGAATATACTTCGAATTTTTGAGAAATCTTTCCACGAAGTATAACTTCGCTTCTCAAACGCCCTACCGCCTTACTGCTTCCGATCTTGCTTGCAGCAAATTCCGTTTTTCGAAAAATTCTTTCACACAAACAGACCCTGGAAGATCTGCTTGCTTTATGTCGTTTTATTTACGTAAATATCTTTACAGTTTTTGAGAAATCTTCCGACGAAATTGTATGTTTTCGTTGGCCTAGCTTTCCGATTGTCTCAAATGCCGTGAGAAGACAAAGAATGCATTCCTCTGTTGTCTATCAAATGTCAATACGATTTTTGTGCCCGCTTCCTTTCAAATGTCAACTGATGCACGAGTTTTTCAGGAAAGGACCTTAGGACTAAGTGAGCTGGAACTCAAGGAATTGAGGACCTATATCAAAATCCACTCATTTGAGGCAAGATTGGGCACGAACGGAGGCGCAGCGGAAAAATTAAAATAATAATAATAATAATTTCTTTCTCGAGGTTTCAGTGATTTAAGGATGGAAACGACACAGGAACGTTTGAATTAAATATGAAAATTATAATGATTCTTTTTATCGATGTTTTAGTGATTTAAGGATGGAAACAACACACACACTTGAGCAGCGCAGCGGCATCAATCTTGTTAGAAATATAATGATTATAATGATGATGATAATAATGATAATAATAATAATAATAGTAATAATAATTTTTAATAATGATAATAATTCTTTTTATTGAGGTCTCAGTGATTTAGGGATGGAAACGACACAGACCCTTGAGCGAATTAGAATGCATATAATAATTATAACTTAGTTACAAATAACTTATTATAACTTAGTCTTAGTTCCACAGAAGACCGAAAAACGACACGTCCACTAGTTAAACAATGAAACAGTTGTTGATAGAATTGTACAAAATTTTATGTTTACAAATAGATACAAGTTATTATAGTTAAACTTTGTAATGTAACAGCTTTCAAACGCAAGAAGACTCTACTTTTAGTTTCTTTGAGTAGGTTAATGAACTCGCAGTTGAAAGTTCAATGACCTGACAGCTAAATTTAATAAAACTAGATGACTTTCATGGCTTTAGGAGTGTTATGAATTACATTGAAATGGAAAATGGTATGAGTGTAAATCCTTCCATTGGTTCCTCAATGATCTTTGTGATGTAGCTTGAAAGCATGTTTTCAGAGCTCTACAAGATTTCCAGTCAATGCTGCAGTGAATAAACAGTAATTCGTAGTCTATTGATATGCTAAACATCCGCTAATGTAGCTCAGATTTCAGGAGACTTGGGAAGAAAAATATGAAATTGACAAATTACAACGATCCAATTTTGTTTCCCTTTCGTTGCTTCGAGAGATAAGATCAACTCAACACTTGTTTGGTTTTAGTGTGTTTGAAGGGAGTCCAAATACAGAGGCATGTATTTCAGCACATTTTCCAATTTTATTTCTCCAAATGTTGCTGCACTACAGATAATAATCCAATGGCCACAAAGTAGAAGTTTTGCAAGGGGATGACCCTTATGCTGAGGACAACCATTCGCGATTCTTTAGCATAGGTGGGTAGTTCTGGGAGCATGCATTTGCACAACGCTGAATTTAAAACGATCAAAGAACATATCTTGGCAAATAGAGTTTCAGAACCTAACCAACTTCATCCTAGACAACAAACAACATCACAATATTGTAGACATGACCATGAAATGCAAAAACCAGCGCCTACATTGGACGAGATTGCAACCCTTTAGTAGCGATAATAAAACCAAGCTTTATAGAGAAATAAAAACAAAAAACCAACAATGAAATGGAGCATATACATAACTTGGAAAGCACTGAAATTACCATGAAAAACATCAACAAGCAAGGACGCAAGAAATATCTGGCTGTCAAATTTTCAACAAATTTAAAAAAATTGCTATTTAATATGCATTGTTTAGTGAAGGGTATATATGCTCTTAGTGACATTACTCTTTTTTATGAACTCCCATTTTTGGAAGGTGGGAATGACCATCAGGCCACAAGGATAATTAAGGGAAATAGATTTGCAAATCAAACGTGGTTACCCAGAAACACGCCAACATTTCAGAAACCGTAAACATAAAGCTTGAATTAACACTCGACTCAACAAGCTATGTACAGTTTGTGGGGCTTGCAAAGTTTCGTTAGTGGCAGGTGAGCGAAAAATGCTTAGGTGGTCGAAGCCTGCAGGGAAGTGTTATCCCTAAACTATTTTTGTTGGTTTATGCAAGTTCTTGTTGTTCCAGTTGACGAAGTGAATGTTTGTTCCTCCTTCGTCTACAGTGTTATCCCTAAACTATTTTTGTTGGTTTATGCAAGTTCTTGTTGTTCCAGTTGACGAAGTGAAACTTTGTTCCTCCTTCGTCTACAACCGCCAGCGATCCTCTCTGGCAGGATATGCCGCCATACTGAATAATTTTGTGAGGTGATCTAGGAGTATGTCGCGATTTTGGGAAACTTGCTTTTAAGACAGTTTCTGTTTTAATATAGGCAAGGCAGTTTCACAAGAATCATCCACTAAACGGGAGCGGTTTTGCTAGTGAGTTTGTTTAAGGATTGGCAGATGTCAGCGAAGTTCCGAATTAAATGCCCAGTAGATTCCAGCAGGTCCAAGAAATAATTTCAATTATTTTCTAGTTTCTGGGCGTTTGTAGTTGTCTATTGCTTTTGTGATCCGGGGTTGTTGTTAATTCCTCATTTTGAAAGCTCGAACCCGAGAATGTTCACCTTGTCAATGGCAAAAACAGAACGGTATTCCCAATGATTGTAATACTTGCTCAAAATTGAAGAAGTGCTTTTGAAAGATTCCAATCAAGATTACGATGCCATCCATGTAAGCCAAGACTTGATTTAAAGGAATACCAAAAAAAGAGATATCAATCATCCTTTATTATGACGCTTCAGTGTTGCGTAAGCCATTTGGTGGGACGCTGAATTTGAATTTACTCTTCAGTACGAAAAACGCTGTTATCATCCGATGAAATCGTTATGCTGGTATCGTTAGCATAGATGCTAGCCCGGGAGAATTTAAGACACTTTTCCAAGTCATTCAAGTAAATAATGAAAGAAGAGGGCCTAAACAAGAACCTTGGGGAATTCCACAGGTTACGTCTCTAGCTTTTGAATGCTGACCATTCAGAGAACAGAACTGTTTTCTTTTATTCCAGTAGGATGCAAACCAATCCCCAGTTTTGCCTCTTATACACGTGATTTCTTGTGTAATATATCGTGATCCATCGTATCGAAGGCTTTAGAGGTCGAGAAGAATAGTGAGATTGACATTGCTGCGATCTATGTTCTCGTACCAGAAGTCTGTGCTGCTTATGAGTGACTTTATCGTGGAATATGATTTACGAAACGCTGCTTGTTTACATATAATACTCTAGTTTGAGAAACTCAAACAGTTGATCGTGCGTTAGCCGTTCTAGCATCCTTGAAAACACTGAGATTTCTGAAATGGGCCTGTAGTTGTTCAAATCAGTTTTGGCACGATTTGTCAATTGAGGTGACTCTTGCCAATTTCCAAATTTCAGGGAGAACACCGTAAGCAAGTGGTGAGTTAAAAATCAGCACGAGAGGGTGAGCGATAAACTCACTCGCGTCTTTTACCAAGGTTATGGTAACTTTGTCAGGACCAGACGCTTTTCCGTTCTTTAGCTGATTGATAGCATTCATTACATTCATAATTTTTATCTACTGTTTTGAATAGCATTTCATTGTTTTCTGGCGTAATATGCTGCAAGAAGTCATCGCTTGGTCTCGGCTCTATGATTTTTGCGAGCTTTCGTCCGACAGGGACAAAGTGACTATTTTATGCTTCAAGCACATCATGCTCTTTTGTCAACGTTTTACCATCAATTTCGATAGTAGAAACCATTTTGGATTAACATCTTTATCCAAGACTCTGTTTATTGTTTTCTACATTTTCTTTGGATCCCCTTTATTTTTCTCAATTAAACCTTTCTAATAGTCCTGAATAGAATACCTAATTTCTTTGGTTACTCTATTCCGCTGCTTAGTATAAGCTGACCACATTTCAGGAGATTTTGCCGCTATGTTTTTTAGTCTGTCCCTAGTCTCTATCGATTTTCTAAGATTTGCTGTTAACCAAGGAGCAAATTCTGACCTGCTGTTTTATCCTAGGGAAAGAAGCTCAGGCTTATCGCTGTGTTGTTTGATTTGTGGGTATCTATAACATACATTGCAACTCCACCTCCATTGACGTCCCGGTCATTACGAAATATCTTGTAGCTCTCTATCGATAGTTCGGCATCTCCAATGCTTTCGTCCAACCGGGTTTAGCTAAGACCAATTATATTAATATAATTGTCATACAATATAATGCTGTGCTCATACCTATGTTTTCTGAGTGAAACTTTGCTTAGGAAAGCAATTTTAAGACCATTCCTCTTCCTCAAGTGATGCTCCCCGCGTCCATTATTGCTACTACGAGAGCTAAGACGTCGTTTACAGTACTTTATAAAATTATTTAAGTTACTAGCAAACTTTCTTACTCCCCCATCATTTAAATGCAAACCGTCACAAGTTACTAAATATAATATTATGGTTTTTAATAAAATCAA
Organism: Chrysaora fuscescens; assembly: GCA_009936425.2. Lineage (NCBI taxonomy): Eukaryota > Metazoa > Cnidaria > Scyphozoa > Semaeostomeae > Pelagiidae > Chrysaora > Chrysaora fuscescens. The sequence continues at coordinate 9,956 of JAACYV020214311.1, read as the reverse complement.
AACCATTAAGAGGTAATTTTTCATCTCACCTAGTTGAGTTACCTTGGCATTATGCTCATGAGAATCCTTTCTTCGAAAACGGCAGAAAAGGCCATCTCCGCTTTGGCATTATTCTTTTGAATTTCTCCAACTGTATCCATTGTTTCTTTGCATAATTCCTGTGGGGTTGTTGACGCAGCATTGTTCGTAGCAGTGTGCACTATTATTACATCACTGTTCGCTTTCCCGGTTTGTTTAATTGCTTCTTTCATTCTCATTCCAGGTTTGAATTTCTTTGTGATGTTCATTTTCCATATTTTCATTGTTCAAATTCCTTAGTTTCGAGTCACCAACAATCAGAATCTTAATTTTCTTGCTTTTTGTGTTTCCAGTTTCTTTTTTTAATGCTGTAGTAGGATTGATTTCAGATTCAATGGAGCAATTGTCGTTGAGCTTCGTTGTGTTTTTGCCCTTCTTTTGTTGCTGGTGTCTTGCATCTTTGGGAACAGTTGCGTCTGCTCCAATGATATTTAACTTCTTCAAGTTGTTATCAGGGCTTTCTTTGCTTGTATAATTCTTTGCTGTAGATACGTTATCTTTCGGCTTGGAATTGGTGCTCGAAAGTACTTTGCTTTCTTGAATCAATCAGCTTTTCAATAATTGTGCATTCGGTGAAGGTCCCACAGGAACGCCTGTTTCCACGGAATTAGGCCTACCACCGTAATGAACTCTTGCCTCCATCAACTTTTCAAGAATTTTTTGTTTTTTGTTAAGTTGGTGGTCCTTTCCTGGAAACTTCGAATAAAACTGCTTCGTAATCAATGGGAGTTTTTATCGCATTTTTTTCGGATTCAGACATTGATTGTTTAGACATAAAAGTCGGAACCATGGGTGGAATCACAATCCTCAGATTGGTCGCACTCCTTGGCAGTTAAATCGACAACCAACGTCGGTTGAATTCGCCAGCAACTGATGCCCCTTATCCAAAATACGAAAAGAAACCTTTTCATTGTTCGTGACTTCACTGATCAGTGCATCTTTTTTGCAACTACGATCGCCTGAATTACTTAAAACATTTTCCAAATATTGACCTTTCCTTTGGTTGGACGTAATATGTTTAAAGGCTTTAACGATGGTTCTGGATTCCAATGAGTTGCAAGTATATTTTTCAATTTAAACTACACATTTTATTGAGCAAAACAGGAGCATTCATCAGACACGTCCGACTCTCACAAACTGATACATATGGTCCATGAAAGAAACCATTCTAACTGATGACACTAACTGCGATTTCAAAAATTGTAACAATACAAATACTCAGAGAGGTGAAAATTACTTTTCTCCGAATTTCAACTTGAGCAGATGGTAAAGGAGTATAAACGAGTTGCCATATGAATAACTAAGTCTGGTGAACGAAAAATAAGCCAAACCTTAATAGACCATTTCTCGACCTAATGCCCAAAATACATTTTAGAAACAAATGTAGTTATGACGGGACTGGTTGACCATAATCTAGGGTAAAAATGGTTTGAAATTAGCTTGCTTCATGGTAATTGGCTTCCCTCAGGAATTTCATGTTAAAAGGGGACAGAATGAAGAAATTAGCAGGATCGTCTGAAATGTGGTCATCACATAAGCGATTGCGTAATCAAGTAACTAGAGAGATGCGCCTTGCTGTTAGTAATTACTACCACGGGCTGATCAAAGAAACAGTACAACTAGAGCAAACAGTATATCGGTTTGAGTCTCTTTGTTGCCTGAATTTTTATATTGTCCTAAGTTTGATCTCAATTTGAAAGAGGTTTCTAGTCCACTCCTGCTCATATTATGTGATGAATTGATGATCTACATGTCACAGTAACAATAGACTGGCTTATATGCCTGCAAGTAATGCTATATCAGGCCTCTTGATATTATATCGGATTTTATTCCAGTGATTCAGATATATGATAAAGACGTATTATTTGTTGTTTTTCTTCAAGTCTCCCTCTCTTGAACCCTGCACGTTACATATATACTCTTGTTAACGTTAGCTTTTTACCGCCCGCATTTTTCTCATAGTTTGTTTCTCACCTTTATTCATGGATTATATATTGCTTATTTTGGTTAAGGATTTTCTAGCATTGCTCTTGACTTGATGTGGGCTAATGTTAATCATATTCACACCTTTGTTATTCAGAGCTAACGTCGTGTTGCTCTTTATGCATTGCGAAGAGAATTAACAAATAAATGACAGTTTTTTTCCTGGCACCTTGGATTGAAAACACACATACATGGGATGCACACACTTTCAAAAATGCTAGGTGCAGTAGGCCCAATGCATGAATGAATGACGAAGAAGTAGGTATATATAAATCAACGCTACGAAATAAAAGTAAGAGTGGCTAACCGCCAAGATGCAGCCCCAAGACTGCTCCTGGTAAGGCAAAATTTATATTAGATAAGCGACTTTTGGCATTTCAGCTGGTTCTGAGTCCGCACGAGGTGCTCCATAGAAAACAAGCTTGGTATATAGGGAATAATTCCTTCTCTTTGATAAAACGAATTTGTAATTCCAATGGCCAGCATTCTGCAACCCATTTGCCTTTGCATTGAATCCCAAATCCTACGAGGCTTGATGGATGCGTGTAATGATTTCAAGTCCACTGTTAAAATGATGGTAAGGTCCAGGATCCGTTGCTTGCCGTTCCAGCCAGGTAAACAGGTCATCCACCATCAACCGAAGGAATATTTTTTGATGCAAAGGAAATCTTTTTTTTACCTCGTTGTGTTTATTTGTACCTTGTGAAGTTATCTTGCCATATATTTCTTGATAATAGACCATGTACTATTTTCAAGATCCATTTATCAAACACAGGCTGCTATTGAAATAAATCTGAAATAGCAATAGCGCGTACACCAAACAATTTAGTAAACCCAATTATTTTTTGTAAACGAAGATTAATCGCATGGAACAAACTACATCCAACCATAGACATCTCATCGATTAGTATTATCATTAAATTCCTCAGCAGACACAATATTGCATTTAGTCGGTCTGTATGAAGAGAACAGTATTTTCAATAATGCTGGTATTTTCAATGCTGAATGGATTGCATAACCACGAATATTGTAGGCAGATTTACCGGTAGGAGCTACTTTTAAAATTTAAGTTCATCTGGATTAGCACAAAGCTAATGATTGTAAAATCTTATCAAAGCTTCGTATATAGAATTTGTTACCCTACTATAGCCAGGGCCGTTCCAAGAGAATCTTGCAAGAGGGGTGTGGCCATCTTGATTTGCCAACGGGAGTAAAGATAGGAAAAATGCCTATAAGCAACAAAATTTTGCTAGAAATCAGGACTTAGAGAAAAAGATATAGCCGACTGACATAACATTTTGTATCGATTTGCCGACCGGAACTTTCTCTAAGGGGTGTCATACCCCCAACACCCCCAATGTACGGACAGGTCTGACTATAGCCTACTCAAGCTCCGCCACCGAGAAAGATTGTTAGAAATTCATTCTCATTTTTTTTTACAACACATGTTAGAATAATTATTTCTGTGCTCTGTTGAGCAAGGACTATAGGCCTCTGTTGAGGAAGGTCTATAGGCCTGACTATAGCCTACTCCAGCTCCACCACCGAAAAACATTGTAACAAATTCATTTTGTTGTTATATTTTTACAACACATGGTAGAGTAGTTATTTCTGTTCTCAGTTGAGCAAGGATGTTGTGTGTTTTCTCTTCAAGTCGGTGTACAGGTGGAATCTCAGCATCTTGATTTCGAGCATAAGTGTGGATATGGGTTAATCATGTATTGAATACCCAGATTTGATACCAGATACCAAAAAAATAACAACACTTTTTCTCGAGGTTTAAGTGATTTAACGATAGAATCGACACAGACCCTTGAGAGAAGATGCGGTGCAGCGGCAAAGGAAGTTAAGCGAAGATGCCGCGCAACGACATAGAGTACGTTTGACTTAAATGTAAACATTATAATAATTCTTTTTATCGAGGTTTCAGTGATTTAAGTATATGGAAACGACACAGGAACGGCATCGAACACGTTTAAAATACATATAATAATTATAACTTGGTTACAATCCACCCCTTGCACAGTAGACCAAAAATGACACATTCACTAGGCTATATACTAACCCGCGAACTCATGTATGTATGTTTGTATCAACATTTTCATTGTTCGCATGCCCCCTCTAGCGGTTGGCGCTCGACAGTTTCCCCCTCGATTTACACGCGGAACGCTGCTCCCAGTTCCTGAGCAGTGTCGAATCTATAATATTTTGTAAACTTACTTCTAACGGACTCACCATCTTCGATCTAAAGCGAATTTCAATTTTTGCTTCTCAAAGCACTTCTGCAATACTACTTTAGATCTTTGTTCCGACCAACTTCCGCATTTTTCAAAAATTATTTCCCACAACCGAAGCCACGATCCTCTGCTTGCTTTATGTGGTTTTTTTAAGGTAAATTTCCTTCGAGTTTCCGAGTAATTCTACGATGAAGTTCTCTTTTGGTTTTGTTGTGTTTTCTCATTTTCTCAAATGGTCGGAGTCAATTCTGGCTTTTGCACAGGTTGCAATAACAGATATTTGGTTTAATGAGCGATGGAAGCAGACGTGTTTCAGCAGACAAGTTTTAATTTATTGCTGATTGCTTTTGTTCACTGAAATTGAAATTTTTCATTGCCATGCGAGCAATGGTTACAGAAAATGATATGGACAAAATCTTTGATATTATCGCATCTATTCGTTGGAAAACGTCCGATAGAGAATTTATCTGCCGCGAACCTGAAAAATTGCATGGCTTAAATAAAGAAATGGTTTCAAGTGCTCTGGATGAAATGGTTCGTGCTAATTTGATATAGATCAAAGAATCTTATTTCAAGAATGAAACTGAAGCCGATAATGAACTTCTTAGAGAAAAACTATCAGCGCCTAAATCTAAACATGATGTCAAACAAGCTTCAGATGATAAACAACGGCCTGCCCAGTCTCGATTTAGATAACTCAATGGCGCCGTTTTAGTTTGATTCCACAATTTTCCAAACTGCCAGTCATTTATCAAAATCAGTTGCCGACTTGCATCTGCTTTTGTCAAAAGAGCTTGAAAACTGCCAACGCCATGATGAAAATTTTCGTAATCGTTCAAACTCGGACAATGAAGATCATAATAGAAATAGTCCATTTATTTTGTACGAGAGTATAAAAACAGACATAAAATGATAATAGCAGCATAGGAATGCTCGCAAAGCAAAGAATAGAAGACAAAGACGAATGAGATCAAGCGTGTTCTGCAAACAATGATTGTTCTATAAGTTCAAGTAATCAAGTAAACAACTCGGAGAATTCTGTGCAAATCGAAATAAATAGCAACGCTTAAGCCTTACCCTGAACGACCAGTGCCCGAAAAGTTAATAGCGATGTCAGTTTTGTCAGCATAGTGGAAGCCTCATAAATCTCTGAAGTCGCAAATATTAATTCAGTCAAGAAAAATGCTGTGAGGATGTAAACAAGGATGCAGCAACTGCAATTACTCCTGATTCTGTGAACGATAAGCACTGCAACACAACTCAAACTCCCCCACAGCTTAAAACTAAACGCACAGCTTTCATCATGGGTGACTCTCAGATAAAGAACATAAACGGCTGGGAATTAAATGAAAAGTGTGGAAATCAAGGAATGAATATTTTTGTAAAGAATGTCAATGGTGCAACAACCAGAGACATATAGTTATGCTCAGCCCTTTGATTAAAAGAAAGCCTAACCTAATTCTCCTGCACAGCGGCACTAATGATCTTTCTCTGAAAATTGATGGAAAAGAAAAATCAGAGGTGAAATTTCTGAGGAAATTAACGATCTGGCTAAGTCAATAAGCGATAAAGGTATTGAAGTAATTATTTTGAACGGTGCTGAATCGGGCATTCTGATTTCAGATGAATTTTGTTGAAGATTTCCTGGGAAACTCTGACTTATGTTTCTAGGGCTTTCAGCACTTTCTGATGTAGAGATGATAGGGCTTGTTTCTACTCTTTTAAGAATATCTCTTCCCATGTCTTCTTCTTCGGCCTGAATATATGCGGTTTCTTCGGCTTCCGCTTTAGCCATTTCGATTTCTAACAGGAGCAGCTTCTTTTTTTGTTGTAACTGCAGCTCTTGCTGTTGAATTTGATGCAGTTTCTCCACGCTAGCAGCTTCAGCTTTCAGCATTGCCTTTCTAGCTGCTGCTTTGGCTTTTAAACTTGATGCTGTGCTCGAGGAGTGTGACTTCGCTGAGCATCTTGATGATCTATTGGAACCAGCATTACTAATGGAATCTTCAGGGTGAATTTCCAAATTGCTTTGACCCACAGAGTTCTCGATTGCGCTCACCCACGCATTGATTTTCGTTTCCAGGGCAGAAACCTTCTCGGAAACCCCCTTAAAATAAGCCGTTGACTGAGACATAGATTCGATTTCTGTTAAACTCATATGGAATTCATTATGTTTTGTTGTAAAGTTTTCAAAGGCTTCCTTTAATTCAGAAAGTTTTTCCTTGACCTGAATGACATTGCTTTCATCAGCCATTAACTCAGTAATTTCATTTATTGTTTTTGTTACGACACCCTTTGCGTAACCCTTTGAAAAGGAAAAACTTGATTTGGTTGCCATGACGAAATTCAACTAACGTTGAAACGAGACAATTCATGCAGTTCTATAAAGACATTTAGAATTTGATAAAGACAACTGTTGACATTCTTTCACGCAGAGCGCGCAGTGAATTCAATATAGAGCCTATTTCTTGATTTGATATTGTTGACTTGAAATATTCAAACTTCGAACTAATGTAATCTCCAACTTTACAGGCTAGCACATATGATCGAATCTGTTCTGGTGAGTCTTCGAACGCGCGAGTAGATAACACGAAATAGGCCAGACGAGTTTATCAATATAAATATCCAAAAATTGAATGTAAAAATGAATCGACGAGTGTGATGTGTAGAAAATCGATAATTGAAGAATAGAATCGTTAGAATCAAACCGTAAACTCAAATTGGTCGAATAACATAGTCGAAGATCGATTCTGTAGACTAAAATCGGTTCGAACTAAAACAAAACGATAAAAATACGACATTAGGCTACCTACATTAAATCAAACAACTAGCTACGCAAACTAAATAATTTTAATAGAAAAAAGGATAAAGTAAACTTACGTTTGGTAACACCAAGTAGAATAGATGAGTAGATAGATGACCATACGAATTTAGAATAAAAACTTAATTGAACAACTTGGTTAGAAAACCATAGAAAAGTACATGGCAGACGATAGAACTTAGGCAGACATCCAACCATGCAATTGATAGAACAAAAACTAAAAACTTCCGTAGGAATGCATGCTGTGTATGTCACGTGATACGTGCCATGACAATACAAATAAATCTTACATTCTGGCCCCTTAAAGACGTTTAGTCTTTACTTAAATAACATAACAAAACAAACATTAATAGAAATTGAATAAAATACGAAAAGAGTATGTTATACTGTACTTATTTGTTCTGATCCTCAGTCATTTCTACAACAGCTTCTTCCAGTAGAACAATTTTGTCGATTGGTCTTGTCAGCTCCGACTTGTTCGTCTTCAGTTTCGCAGATCTTACAATTTCATCTTGACGATTTTGATAGGTTTCGATTACACGAGCCAGCGGCCATGAACTTCGAGGCACACTGTCATCTAGAATTAACACAACATCGCCAACTGCCAAATTTCTTTGCTTCAAGTGCCATTTTTGACGCTCTTGTAACGACGGTAAGTACTCACGTAACCATCTTTTCCAGAATACGTTAGATAAATACTGTATTTGACGCCATCTCCGACGACAATGATAATCTTCATTCGTAAAATTTCCTGGCGGAAACGTAGAACCTGAACGCAGTAGTAATAAATGATTAGGAGTAAGCGGTTCTGAATCTTTAGGATCGTCTGATAGCTTTGTTAACGGTCGTCCATTAACTATCGATTCCACTTCACACATGAGTGTACTTAAAGCTTCGTCGTCCAAGGTTTGTTCTTTTATTAATGCTGATAATACCTTTCTTACTGTTCTTATGCACCTTTCCCATACACCACCGTGGTGAGATCCTGCAGGATGATTAAAAGACCATTTGATACTTTGCTGCAAAAGAGTATCGTAGATTTGATTTTGATTCCATTCCTTTATGGCAGCCCTCAATTCCTTTTCGCCTTTCACGAAATTCCCTCCATTATCGGAAATTATTTCACGAGGTCTTCCTCTTCTCGCGATCATTCTACGAAGTGCATTGATGAAGGAATCTGTATCCATTAAAAGAGCTATTTCGGTGTGAATCGCGCGAGTTGACAAGCAAGTAAATAAGACACCATAACGTTTGACAGTAGTTCTTCCTCGACGAACTGTAAATGGACCAAAACAATCCACTCCCACGAAAGTGAAAGGTGGGTTGTAAGGCGTAAATCGACCTTCCGGTAGACTTGCTATTTTTTGTTGCAACACTGGTGCTTGGCGTTTTCTTCAACTGAAACAAGATTTGATGATCCCACGCGCTGTTGATGTAGCGCCGACGATCCAATACCTTTCTCTCATCAATGATAGAGTGTACTCAAGACCCGAATGGGCAGTTACTTGATGATAATGACGTACGATGAGCTTTGAGACATGGTTACCTGTTGGAAGTATGATCGGATGTTTAGCATCGTAGTTTAGCGTTGAATTCTCTAGACGACCACCAACTCTTATGAGATTTTGCTCTAAGACAGGATATAATTTGAAGATGCTGTTACTCTTTTTGATATTCTTGAACGTGCTCATATCTCCACTATCTTTACGCTGATTACACAAGGTAAGCATTTCGTCCTTGAATTTCTGTCTCTGTACGTAAGCTAATATATAATTTTCTGCATTTCTTAATTCCTCAACGCTTAGACGATTGATTGACTCGATGGTTTGCTCGAAGACAACTGGAGCATTGACTTTACGTTGCTGACGACAGTTTTGTAGCTTTCTTTTATATCGTAAGACCCAGGCGATGACTCTTGTAAGCTGCATCCAGCTTGAAAATCTTTCGAAGGTTTTATACAGATGCTTGCTGTCGTCACTAGTTGAAGTGCTGCAGGCAATAGACTTCTTTACTTCGACATCTTCATTCGAAATCGGACCCAAATCGGTTGGTCTAACTGGCCATGTTTCTTCTCACTGAGCTAAGAAAGACGGACCTTTTTTCCAGCGATCGTTATTCAGAAACTCGTCGACAGTTGATCCTCTTGATGCTTCATCAGCTGGATTTAGCAAAGTTTCGATGTATCTCCATTGACCTAGAGTAGATTGGTTGTGAATAGCAGCGATACGATTAGCGACGAAAACCTGAAACGTTTGTCTTTGTTCTCGATGTATATCAAGACGCAAGTGCTATCTGTCCAAAATGCTGAACTGTCAATAGGCAAAGTTAATTCTTGCAGAATCATTTTATCCAATCTTGTTGCCAATAGGGCTGCAGACAATTCCATTCTAGGGATTGTCATTGTTTTGAGAGGCGCAAGTCGCGATTTGGCCATTACCAGGGAACAAATCATTTCTCCATTATCATTGACTTGACGAAGATAGGATACTGCACCGTAACCCTTGCTTGAGGCATCGCAAAAATGACGAAGCACACGGCGCACAATGTTTTCGAAGTGAGGTGGTTTCAAACACCGAGGGATAGAGAAATTTTCCAGCCTTGGTAGATCATTTAGCCAAGTTTGCCATTTGATTCTAGAATCTTCTGGAATCTCATCGTCCCAATCAAGACCCCTTTGACAAAGGTCTTGCAGGATGGCCTTTGCTGTCAAAATAAACGGCGAAACGAATCCAAGTGGATCATACACTGAACTTACGTTCGAAAGAATGCCTCGTCTAGTTAAAGGTTTCTCTTTATTTGAAATTTTGAATCCAAATGAATCAGTATCTATTTGCCAT
>JAACYV020214200.1:4272-22005 GCA_009936425.2 Chrysaora fuscescens | reverse complement strand
CCATTCTCTGCAGCAACTTCCTTTATTAATTGTTTGCTTACTACTGCATTTTCTGTTAAACTTAGAGAAACCAAGGTAAAGTTTCTATGCTTCTTTACAGGATGTTGAGTTAATTTATCGTCATTTGCGGGAGATGCAGGCAAATTCCCAGCTACCTGAATCCACAGTGAAGTAAGTTGGCTTAATGTTTGGTAAAGCTTACAAAAGCATCTTCATCGAATTTGATTTTAAGCCAATTCAAGTCCAAACGAATGACTTCATGTCTTTGTTTCTCTATGTAGCTAACTTGTAAATTGTATTCGGCTTATTGTTCTTTTCTAACAACGTGGCTATCCCTAGGCATCTAGGAATTTTGGATATCTCTCCTTTTCTATTTTTCGATATTCGATATATTTTTAGAACTTTAGATATCTCTCCTTTTCTATTTTTCGATATTTAATATATTTTTTAGAACTTTGGATATCTCTACTTTTCTATTTTTCGATATTTAATATATTTTAGAACTTCGGATATCTCTCCTTTTCTATTTTTCGATATTTAATATATTTTTAGAACTTTAGATATCTCTCCTTTTCTATTTTTCGATATTTAATATATTTTTTAGAACTTTAGATATCTCTACTTTTCTATTTTTCGATATTTAATATATTTTTAGAACTTTAGATATCTCTCCTTTTCTATTTTTCGATATTTAATATTTTTTTTAGAACTTTAGATATCTCTACTTTCTATTTTTCGATATTTAATATATTTTTTTGTTTTTTGTTTTTTTTTACCCAACCGTCTTTAGCGTCCTTTCTATCGATTTTTTTATCAATTTAATTTCACTTTTCGTAACAAGGAACACCATATAAATAAACGCGAAACAAAGATCGCCGAAAGAAAGAAAACAAAACACTTTTTAACAACGTTTTTATGACTTAGGTATTTAACTATTGCCGATTTTGTAATTCACATCCGGGAAACTTCCACACGTTTTGTTGTATCATTTCAATCATCATTTAAGATAGCCTAGCCCATATATAGCAGGAATTCCCAAAAACATGTGACAACGTTGTTTGAGCTCCATGTTGATGGAAAAACAAAGGAACTTTGGCCTCGTCTTCGAATGAAGGTTGTCAATTTTTTCTGAAGATATTGCGGCGTTTCCGAAAATCAAATGAGCTGTTCCAGAAATCTATTTTAACATTCTTATCATTTCATTTGGTGAAGTTTTTAAAAAAGATATGGGTATTTACTAATGTCAATCGGTGTAATTATGTTGTGAAAATGATCGTTAATTTTTTTATTGTGCCCGTGAGAATTACAACAAACACTTCAATTGAATGCATAATTTCTTTCTCTCGTTGTGCGTTTTTGCTCTTTTTTATAACAATTTAATTTTTCAGGGCGATGGCAAAAAATGCCAGATACGAAGCTCACGATTCCAACGAATTGCTTTATACGTAAGTTGAACGTTTAGGGGGATGCAGAAATGATGTGGTAATACTTCAAGTAGCTATATATTGTAGAACAAATACTTGAGCTTTTATCATGATGTATTTTAGGTAAACGGTCTAATTTCGCTAATGAAATTTTTCTTATCTAAAACATGTCATTATGTATATATATATTTATATAGATATCGCTCGCATTGGTCATGATAGGTACGTCTTAGATGTTGTTCGCCCGTCTTTAATGGTGCCAGGATACTGCGCAGCTCAAATCGGTTGTTCCTTCCCTGCGAAGCCCTGTTTAAACATTTTTGGGGTCGGCAATAGATCCCCGAAGGCTAACGTACATGACTTCAAATATTTTTGAAATCGAGAATCGGGTGAAGCAGATAGCTAGAGAGGCTGTTTGAAGTACACGAAGTGGTGCGGAGCCCTGTGCAATAGAGTATATCGGTGATTGCGAAATTTTTTACCGGTTTCGTCAATTATAATTAAAGCGAGGAAGGTGTATAATTGTTAACTTATTAAGACGGTAGACCGGAGAATACAAGGACATCGAATTAGGAAATTACACGCAAACAGACGACAGTGATGGGCCTAATATTCGATAAAGGCCCCTTCAAAAGTACAAAAACATCGATAATTCAATAAAAAAACTAATGATAGAATATATTGTTATAGCTATTATATATTTTATATGATATCATTATTCTATTTTATTGGATTGATAATGACTAAAAGTAAACAGTAACGTAACCAACCTATGACTAGGCCAAAAAAAAGCTGGGAAAATCCTGCAACAATACACAACACAATTTCCTAGCGCAACATGGAATTGGTGTTGGTGTTCTCATGTTCAACTGAAACATGAGAACAACTAGGTAACATGAAAACAGTTACCAAAGAAAGCTATTTTATTAGTTATTTATGTACATCAGTTGCACTATAAGAATATCTCATTTCAGCTCGAAAAAGGACTAATCATGATAAAGGGAGCTGTTTCCCTGCCCATTATGTAGGCCTATTTCATGACCTCTAGAGTTCTTCAAAAAAGTTCAGCTCTCAAGTTTCACGACAAAAATTTTTCACCGCATTTTAAAACACGTAGTGGTGCACCCTGAAAGCAGCCTCGTGTTAACCAGATAATTCCAATCTCGATTTCAAAAATATTTTTCGTCATGTACGTTAGCCTTCGGGGATTTAGTGCCGACGATTTTTACGACGGAGTGGAGTTACCTCGGATTGATGTAGTTACGCGAGATGGAATGCCGAATGGAGTGTACCGGATTGGTTGATCATCTCACCTCCGGAACAGTCTGGTTCCACTCCTTCAAAACATTTTAGTGACATCGGCGTTCGACGTCGTGTACCAGTATCCGATGTTAAAGCAATCCGGCGAGGGTGGAATCCGGTATCGTGTTACTGGGGCCTGAATGCCATATATACTCAGCCTTCCCTTTGAATTTTAATGCAAACATATTTCCATGTTTAATGTCCAGGTTTTGTCCAAATTGATTAACAGCCTGCCGTCCAATCCATTGCTTGCTGCTTGTTTTTTTTTTTTGGTTTTTGATGTTTTTTTGTGTTTCAGAGCCGAAGACTGGAGCTCTTGTTGGTATATTCTTCTTTCCGGTTCTGTTTTTCTGGATGGATGCATGTATCTCCCTGGTAGCAGGTAAACTCAGGTTTTAGAATGATGTATATTCTTCTTTCCGGTTCTGTTTTTCTCGATGGATGCATGTATCTCCCTGGTAGCAGGTAAACTCAGGTTTTAGAATGATGTATATTCTTCTTTCCGGGTCGGTTTTTCTGGATGGATGCATGTATCACCCTGGTAGCAGGTAAACTCAGGTTTTAGAATGATGTATATTCTTCTTTCCGGGTCGGTTTTTCTGGATGGATGCATGTATCACCCTGGTAGCAGGTAAACTCAGGTTTTAGAATGATGTATATTCTTCTTTCCGGTTCTGTTTTTCTGGATGGATGCATGTATCTCCCTGGTAGCAGGTAATCTCAGGTTTTAGAATGATGTCGATGAAACTTGATATAACAATTTAACTATTATAATTGCGTATTGAAAGCTCTGATTCTTTGGGAATATCTTTTTTTTGATTAGTTGTTTTAAATATTTTTCTTTCAAGCTTTGGAAAAAATTCTGTTCATGGAAAAAGAGCGTTTGATTGCCTAATCTTGGAAAATTCCGAAATGATCGTGGTAAGTGGTAATTTTTATTTGAATTTCAAGAAACCTTATGGCTTGGCAAAACAGGGCAACATTGTTGGCCAACATTTCAAATTTCATGTTGCTTGATTTTTTCATGTTATCCAGGGAGTTGGCTAGGGAATTGAGCAACAAATTTGATACATAACAAATTCATGGTTGTTGTTGTTATCTTAACGTCATTTATTAATTTTTACGTATTTAGGCACGGTTGTCTCTTGGCTTTACACATTAAAAGATGCTAAATAACATTAACTAAATTATCAATTTTATCATTGTATGCTTTGATTCTTTTCTTAAAAGTAGCAAGGGAGGGTGCCTGTAAAACATCAAGTTCAAGGTGATTCTAAAGATTAGATCCAAGAAAAGATGAAGCTTTTTGCCCATTGCTAGTTTTTCTTGAGGGTAGCGAAAGATCAGTTTCAGTATTTCTCAGTTTTCGGACATGTTGAGTCGAATTTTTGACAAAGAAGTCAGAAAGGTACTCAGGCACGAGACTATTTAGCGATTTGTGCTTGATGGTAGCAGTTTCGCTTCTACTAATATCACGTTTGCCAGTTGAAACTGCGTAATAGTGCCATAGCGGGCGTATTAAACTCTGCAATTGTTGTAAGGTTTCCAGTTTGGTCACCCCCTCTCTTTACCTGAAGCGGTGTCATAGCTAAATGTTCTATGATAGCAGTAATGAAGTATTTCTGTTGTTGCTGTTGCAGTTTGCAGAATTATCCCAAATGAAGATTTGGGCAGAAACATTGGGTATCTCTTAGGGCTTAGTAAGCGGCCCTAAGCTTAGCCTGGCTTGCTATGATGAACAATAAAAAGTTAATTTGGTCTGATTCTCCTCAATCTGGTGTTGATCATGTAATTAGTCAATCAGCTTCTAAACGTGTATTCATTTGCCAAGTTTCCCTGGTTACCATTTTATTCTCCCTCCGCCATTCTCATAGCGGCATTAATTTTTATAATTGACTGCAAGCTAAAGAATCAATGATTGTGAAAGGGTGTTACCATTGTTTGACAATTATAAATAGAATAATTACAAACAAGTTACATATCAGTCACAATTGCTTTCCTTGCGTTCGCTAGCAAGTTGTACCTTATCAATCGAATAAAGATGAAATATAAGTATAGCATGAAGAGTCGTGTATCAAATTTGACAATTACTTTAAAAAGGGTAAGCTATAAGATTGACATTTTTCACTCGGTGTATTTATGTTGTTTACTGCATCATTGTTTCTGTGTTTTGGTAAAACCATTTGTACTTTTGAGGACTCTCAATTTATGAGATACAGGGCTGGTATTGTCATAAAAAGATAGGGCGACCAATGTTAGCTGTGTCGCTATTCTTGCTCTTGACCGCCCCATATTTAATTTTTTACTTTGTTGCCGGCACGAATGATTAAAGGCACGTCAATTGTTCTATTGGTACTTTATCAGGGCAAATGTATTTTTACGACTCTTTCTCTAAGAATAACGTTGAAATTTTTTGTTGTTTCATGGTCATATGTAAGACGCTGTTTACCAAGCATCCCACTTTGCACCTTCATTTATTAGCGATTGAACTGATTCATACCGCTGTAAAGTCTTATTTTACATTTAGTCATTTTGTGGTGAACTTCAAGTAATTTGCCATTAGTATTCTTCTACGTGGTTGCGATTTCCTCATTATGAATAATGATTAAAATCTATCGGAAATGATAAATAAACTTTAATTTGAACTTCTAGCAATTTCAAGCAAATGAATATTAATTTTTGTAATGATCACGTCCGTTTCTATCGATGTGTTAATTTTCTGCGTGCAATTGGCACCAACTAAGCCTTGTTCGCTAAATTTTATTTTGATGTTGTTAAACTCCCTGCTTAGTCAACTCATATATAAAAGAATCAATTTATCGCAAGTATATTCTTCTACTTTTCCTGCCTCCAATCTCCTCCACAGCCGAGATTTTTGTGCGTTCGGCTTAAAGCCTTCATCTGAACCACGTAGCTTTTTATTTTATCATGAGACATGTAAATATACATGACAGCAAGTTACAAGTGACAGCACATATGAATAGAGATCCCAAATTTTGTGTTGTTCTTGATGGGCTGATTTCGTACTCAGAAAGTGTTACAGATTTCTGCAAAATTGCAAGTAGCTTAGTTGAACAGATGGTTATGTATATACCTAAAAAACTAACTACCATAAACTCCCGTCCCGTCTCCTAACTTGTAAAAACTTTTTACTCTTTTTAAGCATTGCAAATTTTGACATTTCTTTTCTTATGATTTCGTAGATTGACTATCCAAACGAGAAACTTTTCAAGCCCTATCAACGAAAGTCGTATTCTATGCAGGATTTAGAGCAACTTCTAGCACTTGATGCGGAAGAGGTTAAAGTGAAACAGTATCAACAGCTGGAGTCAAGTCATAACAAACAGGTACCACGTAATGCCTTATTTTTCTTAAGCATTAAAGGCTTCATTCGATTTTAAATGTTCAGGCGCAAGAAACCGCTTGGACATTTTGTTTTCGGGAAATAATTTTTTCTGCACTTTTTGTTGCGAAGTAGGGCAGAGCGGACTTGTTGTTAAGATAATATTTCATAATGGAATTTTAGAATGCTTTGATGGATGATTGTGATTGAATTTTCAAAATTTCAAAGCTTAGAAATTTGACAGAGAAAACTAAAAGTAAATCAAACCAACACAATCTCAAATGCCTTAAGTCCAGGTTGAGAAATTCATCAAAATGGAGCTTGAACTCGAACGGTGACACCGTGATTGTTCTTTTTCAGTCTGCCTTAATCTTCCCTTCTTCCACCGCCCCTGTGGGTCTTCTACAGAAAAGTGACGTCATCGTATTTTAGGGGTTCATTGTGAAGATAAACGTATTTATTCGTCTTTGATTGTTTACCTCAACACTCAGTATTTTTCGATTGTATTTTCAATGGTTAACTGTTAATCACTGACATGCAGACTGAAGACAACCAGTGGGCAGCACTCACTAGTAATTATTATGGCTGGTTTAAAATGTCATAGAAATTGCTTGATTGAAAAAAATGAAAAGCCTAAACTTATGAGCGTAACTCTTACGGATTCTAAGAAAGCAGCGAAGAATCCCAAAGAAAGCGCTAAATAAACATAACAACAAGTTCTCATTTCATTCATCAATGTATGACTTCAGAAGAGGCGGGTGAAAATGGAGCAAATTATGAGGTTATAATGAGGGAATTACCTGAATTACGATTCCGAAATAGTTGCCAGAGTGCCAGAACGTAGATTTATAAGGTTAGCCGTAGATCTAGAATCTAGAGTATAGAAGGAGGATGTGTAAATTACAACAAAATATGGTATTATCTGTAGTACATGTAGCTAACCTAAAAAGTGTTACTTTTACCATCAAGAAAAGGACTGCAGTTTTTGTTCTCGTTGACGAATGCACATAAAAATCATACGTAAATTGAAATTTCTCGACTATTACATAGAAATTTCTACACAGAGGGCATTGAATACTGTTTGTACTGGTATAAACCCACTTTCATAAAATGTGAAAAACTTTTCTCTAGTGTTTTTTATTATCTTGTATATTTTATATGTATGTTTTCTACTCGTTCACCTTGAAATCTGAATTCACTGCACTCCTTTTGCAGGGAAATGGAGAGGTGCAAAAAATGAGAGAAATGATGGGAGTTAGTGACGATAAGGTTGATCAAAGAAAAAGGGATACCGGGCAAGGGAGAGAACGTTCCGGAGATATTTGCCGTCCGGCAACTAGTCTTAATTTTGATCTAGCAGGATTAAAAGAGACCATGGGTAAGAGCAACAAAGGACTTTCATTGACTTCATACTATCGTATATTTTAGTGGCGCAGTATAGAAATTGTAATTTAAGGAATAAATGTTGTGATTTTTGTGCTCTTATTCTCGCATTTGATCAACAGACGCAACTGAATTTGTACACTGTAGCAAGAGGCTTAAAATGAAATAAAATGGAGTTGTTGGTTGTCTTCTATCCAAACATTAAGGTTCAACAGAATCTCATGTCAAAGAAAGATGCAATTTATATTTGCGATCAGATTCAGATAAAGATAAAGCGATAAAGATAAGCAAAGACGCTGGAAAAGGGATGTTTTGAATGTATCCTTGCATACATTACCGCTGTCAGGCAATATTTCTTAAAACTTCTTGTTAATTTTGATTGTTGTCCTTGTAGAATTCATATTTTACCGGGTATTGGTTATCTTTTAATCAGATTAAATTTAACTCATTCAGTTGATGCTGCTGATTCTGATGACGAAGATGACATAAGCACAGCTAGTGAGGTATTTTATATTGTTACTGCAATATTTTCCCCAATTCTACCTTTGTTCCTTTGTGGATTCATACTTTTAGTTAACTTTCAGTGTTACGTTTGATATTTGTAGAAATCGCATTTTTCAAATGCACAATGTAAACAAACACCTTTTTCTTAAGTTACGAATCAAATAACTGTGAATGGGGTGCTTTTTTATTGCAGTCGGCAGCAGCAGTTAGGGACATTGTCAGAGATTGTTTAGAGAAGGATCCATCAGAGCGAACCGAAAGTGACGTCAGTAAGTTTTTTCACCATTTGCAGTTGACAGTGTTTGGCTTTCCTTTTCTTCGTTTTTCGAATTGCATACTGCTTATTAAAATATCAGTATATTGTGTTCAATTATAATGTATAATAATTGTTTTCAGATATTTTAATGGATTTCGTACAACATTTACCGGTATGTTCTATTTATAACCACTGCATATAACGTTCTTCTTCTTCTGCAATATTTTCTTTTATTATTCAATTGAAGGAATTCTGTAACTGATATTCATAGCTTTTTTGCTAGGCGTGAAGTGCCTGTGAAAATAGTTGCAATGAAAACATGCTCATTTTGCATGCGGATGCGCAATGGGCAATGGCAAAATAGAATCTCTTTTGCACAACTAAAGATCTTTCTTCTCTATTATCGAAAAGCTTGTTAAAGAGAACACTCTGTAATGCGTAAACAGAACTTTCTTCGTTGTTAAATTTCAATAAAAAATGTAAATTAATTGCAGATTTTATGATTTTTGTTTTTATGTTTACACCTGTTAGGCTTTCAGCAAGGTTTCACATAACGTGCGCAGGGAAATGTGCGCCGTAATGGTCTTTGCGGTCGTGGATCAAGCGGGTTCTGAAGTTATGAGTGACGGAGAAGAGGTATTTTAGTATGAATTAGAAATCTATTTTAGTGCATTCCCCACAGGCAAACATGTTTAATACAAATTACAAAAACTCTTCTTTCTAAGCAATTTTGAAGGTAATACAATTTGTGTTTTATCGAAAGCCAGCACTGTAAAACTCTTGAAAATTTGATAGATTAAAATGCAATTAAATTTTATTTATAGATGGATTCATGGTCTGTGATATTAAATGGTTCTGTAGAAGTGAGATTTCAAGATAAATCTAGTATCACAATGCATCTTGGTGATGCATTTGGTGTCAACACAGAACAGGGAATTTTCAAGCACAAAGGTTTCATGAGAACTCGAGTTGACGACTGTCAGGTACATGTTTTCGTCTTTCATGTGAAGGTTCATTATTTTTACTCCTTAAATGTCAGTGCTAGGTTTAATATCTCATATTTGAAAATTAATGTCCATTTTATTTATTTGACAGTTTGTATGCATAGCAAAAGAGGATTACTGGAGAGTTTTTTCACAAGGTGAGGCTGATACGAAGAAAGTCGAAGAAGAAGGGGAAGTTGTACTGATAACAGAACATAGAACAACAGATGGAGGAAGTAGAGAAGGGCAAGTTGTAATTAGGGTAAGTGATGTCAATATCACGGACACAAAAATCTAGATCAAAATTAGTTTCTTAAAAAGACGCCCCTAGGCATTTTTTATTGAATCTGCTTGAAAAGGTTGGGCTTCTCGCTGAATGGAGTTGCTTATGCCAAATCATACCAAAAGTATATTCCCAATGCTTATTCAGAGTGGCCCGTTTTTAAAAAAATATATTTTGTATCCCGAAAGAGTAGACTGTATTTTTCATTAAAACTGGATTGGTCAAGAAATTTACTTGTAAGATGACCTAAAAGTCCTTTGACATGTTTGCATGTGCACTCTCTTGTCACGTTACTTGATTTTGATTTAATAGCATGAATAAATATGGTTTTCCCAGGTTGCTTTTAGGTTGTTTCTTTACTTTGATTGTGCCATTTTTGCGTTTTAGCGATTTGCACGTAGCTGGGTAGAGGGTTTTTTGAGGTCCAGCAGTCTTATTCTGAGAAATCTGAGTTACGTAGCTCTCTGTTTTATTTCAAGCAATTCATTTTCAAAATGATTTTCATTTGGCTGCAGGGCATGCCAGATCGGTTGCTGGATCATCTAATGGAAGACCATTCTATGATCGATCCAACATATGTCGAAGATTATCTTCTTACTTACGTCGTTTTTCAAAATAAACCACATGAACTTGCTGTCAAACTAATCAGATGGTTTGATCGAGGACAGCTTAAAGATAAGGTATTTAACTTGGTGCTTGTTTTCATTCTTTATCTTCAATCAGTCAAATTAAAAAAAAATGGTTTCTTTGCTCAAGAATCTGATTCGAATTCCTTGCTCTTTTGAAGACCAATGTATGTTATTGTGTCTGCAAGAAATTCATTCATTGGATTCAGTACTTCCAACTGCCTACAAGAATCTATTTTATCATTTATTGACTATCTTCGAATATGTATTTGATATGCATGGTGGGACCATATGACTATGGTGTAATTGTTTGTTTTATCATGATTTTTTTGTCAGATATTAAATTTTACCTCTAGTTTAAAGAATTCTCCTTTAATCGATCGTTACAGCTATGATCGTGGCACACGAAAGATAAATGAAATGATATCTGGAATCATGTTATGGTTGCTTTTGTTTATTTTGTACACCGTAATGTCTGTGTAATGCAAACTGTGCTCATGCTGTCATTAATGAAACAAGCCGGGATATCACCCTTGTCATGACCACTTATCCCAAGGCAAACAGACTGAGCTCTGCACATGAATACGGAACAGCACTACAAGCTTTCTTTGAAGTATGAGAAGAGCTTGTACTGCTGATCATAATATAGAAGTGTTAATTTTGGTCTAGCACACTTTGGTAGGACACAAGAGAGATGCTTTCGCTACCGGAGTCGCAGTTTGGGTATTTTTCTAAAAGTAATGAATGCAAATTTTATGAAGAAGTTTGCAATTCTCATCTGTAAATGTTAATGATTTAGGTTACGAGAGTGATGCTGCTTTGGGTAAACAACCACTACTGCGATTTCGAAGGTGACCAGTACATGGAGGGAACACTAGAGAGATTCGAGTATTTGCTAGAGGCTAGAGTAAGTAGTGATTCTTGGCACTGAAATTCAATAAATGTTTATTTTTATGAAGCTGTTACTGGGCAACAACGAACCTTTGAGAAAATTTTCAATAATGGACAGTTAGAAAAAAGAAACAACGGCCAGCCTGGTTTTATTTCATTGTCATAAGTGTGTTACGGGTATGCTTCATACGGCTGCTGCTTTTTACATTGATGTATATCTTTTTACAGTGCATTACACTATTGTTAGAAAACACATATTGAGAATGGTAATATGAGAAATTTTAATTTGTTCACAGAAAATGCTAGGACAGCTGAGGCTACTCAACATGGCTCGTTCGATGAAGTCGAAAATTCGAACTGTAACTCTGGTAATTATTAAACTAGTAACTAAAATTTTACATTAAATAGTTAAGCTACAAATATGCATTTTGCTCATCTTGTCAGTATTGTATTTGAATACTGAAGATGACTGTGTCGATATCAGTGTTACACTAGCTTTTGATGGTACGTGGTGATATAAATGCCAGCCGAATCTATTCGTATTGTTGTTAGGAAAATTTCATTCTAGTCACTCGGAAACAGTCCAATTTATCAATTTTCCTAGCCGTTTTTTGAAGTCCGTTCAGGTTTATAAATCAATATTAATTCTCAGGCGCCAAAACGACGAATTGAACAATTTTGTAAATTGGAGGATTGCACTTAGGTTCTTTAATCATTTAAAATTATTCTGCAATGTCTGGTTTTTAAAACTTCGTTGTAGGAAAAACCATCAAGGGATGCTAAACTTGAGTTTTCGATATGTGGTGGTGTGGAATATGGAAGTGGAATATTTGTTTCAAAGGTAATTTCGAGCAATCTGTATTCCTTAAAGTCCTGCAAAGAAAATAATAGTTGTTCTTCTCCCTTAGTTAAAGAAACTTTAAAAACATTTTTAAACTTCATATGTTAAAGGCGTGGGGAAAATTTAAGGCTAATGAATATCTTTTTACGCCCATTAAAATCATTTGATACTTTTGTTAGGTTGATCATTCTTCAAAAACAGCAGTTTTAGGTGTCAAAAAGGGAGATCAGGTAAACTGAGCTTTTTCAATTATTTGTGAATATCATTCTTTTGCCTAATTAAGTTTATGATCAGCTATTACTATTGATTGTTATATACATTTCAACTTCACAGTGGGATTAAGCTTTTATCTTTACGAACAGAACTCATATAATCAAACGTTCTGTATTGCAGATTTTGGAAGTAAATGGTCAGAGCTTTGATGGTATTACTGCCCTAAAGGTCAGCAGTTTTAAATCTAAATTCAATTTGAATTCCGTAAATCCTTGATTAATTCACCCCTCTCTCCGACAAGCCCGTAAACAAAGCTAAGGTAACACAAAAACTTTCAATGGTCTGATCTAAAGCAAGCTTTCCTCTTAGCTTTCAATTCTAGGACATAAATGATAATATGCTCAAATATCTAAATGTATATTTTTTGGACGCAATCAGCTCTTGTGAATTATCTGTGATTTTCTTTGTCACATTGCCCAATCGCAATAGTCACCACACAAGGAATAACCAATCCATTCCCTTTCTGGATGGATATGAGATGCGAGCTGTCACCTCACCTCACCAATGTTTGGAATCTTGTAATCCATGCCTCCTCGATGCAGAGATATAAGCGGTCCCTAAAAGGCACTGAAACAAATAAGCGCCTCCTTAGCGTCGGTTCATGGATTGCGGCATTGCAAGTCTCCTGCCTTTTAATATGATGCATATCATTATTTCGATTCGAAGGAATTCTCTGACTTGCCGTTACGTAATTTATATTTTTGTTATTATAACTATTTACAGGCGCTGGAAACATTGTCCAGCCATTCTCATCTGTCTCTATCCTTGAAACACAATTACGTGGCATTCAAGCAACTATGCGAAACTCTTCAACAGTCGAAAAGAATTGGTGGTGAAGATCACGCCTTGGCCGGCAAAACGACACATAGGGTAATTTTGATTCCATTACTAATTCTGCTAAATGTATTTTCTACTCAACATTGGTAGCAAAATCACCTTAATAGCAGAGTTTGCCAAAAACACTGATCTGATAAACCCTCCAAACATTTGTAAATGGTTTATTTTTGTTTGTCTTAGCCTAGAGTACAAGCGGTTTCTAGGAGCACGTCAGATATTGGTGATCGACAGAAACAATCTTGCAATAAGCAGAGTTACGCAGATGCTTCACAATGTAAATCATTTGATTGTATATTGTAGATTTATTGCAGTTCACCTTAAATTGACATAAAAATATCACATACAAAGTTAAAGAAACTGTGCTACATTAAAAGAAGCTTGATTTAGGCTTAGGTGATATGCTTGTTGTTTTTAAGAAAATAAAAGGTTACGATATTGCATTCTATTGATTCACTTGTTTTGTAACTTTTTATCTTACATCTTTATATCTTACCGAACTTTCATATAATTTTTTCCAGTTACTGAACAAGGCAAAAGCCCACCGATAAATGTAAGTCTTGAATAATAATCATTAAACTTGTTATATTTGCCAGTTCATATTTAGTGTTTGTTACACCTGGGTTATCCATATAAATCTAGTTAATTTATGGATAGAGTTATATTCCAATATCCAAGGGGACATCTTCCGACAATAACGGTTAATGCGCCTGCCATCCTACTTTCGCTTACAAGAATATGCAAATCGGGGCTAACTGGGTCACCGCAGGGCTGCCATGGGGCTGTTGGAAGGAACAAATTCACATTCATAATATATATACACGAATAAACACGGGGTCTTAATTAAGGACTACTATATCTTTGATTTATCTGCTACTTTTGCTCTTCCTGCCACTTCATGCTTAAGTTAATCAATATTTTAGATAACTGAAGTACACGCCAGTGGAACTTATCCTGGGCGTCAAAATGCGAGAATCAAGAAGGCAATGATGAAGCTGAGTATTTTGCCTAAATCAGGGTAAACCTAACAGATTTTTAGAATTTCTTTTGCATTTCGTTATTAACTAGGCTTTTGGTGTAGGGCTTGTAGCTACAGCGAATATTGAAGAAGCTTAACAGAATCGATTTCTTGTGAAGACTAAACTGTTTTACAAACTTACACTATATACATATACATTTTGTTTTAAGGAGCCTAGGCAAATTTTGGTCTAATTTTGAACACATCGAATGAAAATAGGCGCACAGATGATTATGTTGATAGAGCATCTTCACGGAATTATTTAATTTCCCATTTCATATTAAGAAATTTGATAAGAAATAAAAAACATTATTCACTAATTTCCAAACCTTACTAATTTTGTCTATATTCGTCGTCTTTATCTTTTACTTCTGTCATCAGAAGCCAATGATTTGTTTTGATTGTTGACTGAGATGTGCTATTTTGATAGAATTAGCCTTTGAAATTGTGTTAATTTTTAGCCATTTTATTTTCACTTTGCTATGAACGTGCTACTTCCGATGTATGCTCATTTATCTAATCCCGTTGTATGTCACTGATGAATCATTTCATATTCAAGGAAACTGTGGCTTTAATGGGTAACCCTAAAAGCTCTCGGCTGTTCTTTGCTTCTTTTTAACCATAAAACTTTAGGTCTCAACAGCCTTAACATCTCATTCATTGATTTTGTCCATAGGAGTACTCAGGAATTGAATAAAATGGATCGTGAACAAATAGATGTTTCCAATTTTCGTTTAAAGACAACTGAAAGTGAACCGAATGAGCTGTTTTCTGATGACTGCCAGGTTATTAAAGTTCATCGATCACTAGATCAGACATTTAAATATTTCGTTATTACCAAGGTAAGTTATCAAATTGATGATGCAATATTTAGATAGCGCAAATTGAAGCGTTTGCCTCATTAAATGTGCAACAGGGATTTGCAGCCGTAGATCTCTGCCTTTTGAAGAATTTTCACTTCATCGGAGAATTGTCTTACAGATGCTGATTACAAAATCAGTAGCTTTCAACAACATTGAACAAATTACTCAATATATTTTTAACTTGGTTATTTGTAATGCAATTTCGCTTCCATAAGTATCCGAACCTTGTTTTACAGATCATAGAACCCTAATTTAGGTAATTTAGCGGATCATGAAAGGGGGTTGTAGCATATGCCTGCTGGGAGGAGGGGGGGGGGTTGTAGCGTATGCTGCTGGGGAGCATATTCGCCCAAAATATGGCGTCGGCCTTTCGGTATGATTTCACTTTTATTGTGAAGTTAATCGCAAAGCATAAAACGAGAGAGTACGGTTACCAAAGCGAAGCAACTCGGCTGTTTACCTCTTTATTCATTTTGCTTTGTTTATTTTGATCTTGAATTAGCACAGTCGTTAATCAGCATTCTCCTCGTTGATTTGCTGTGAAAAGCAGCTCCATGTTATTTCGAAACTGAGAGTTCCTTCGTCTGCTACTAATATTGTGCAACTGCCCATATGGCGTTGGCCTCATTTAAAACTGTGAGTGATACATCAGGAGGACAATTTAGTTCTATTTCAGTAGACTCTGCAAGTACCCATAACAAAAAGATAATGCGTTGTTATTAATTCGAGCGTAATTTTCGAATTGATGTACTGCTTCTTATTTGCAACTGTTACTGAATATTTCAATTATACAGGAACTGAGAGTTTAAGGCTAGATGGGCCTGCAAGGACTGCATAATCAAGCCTCGTTTGCTTCTATAAAAATCATTGATTTATGTCCGTCTATGTCCGTCTGCTTTCATCTCCAAACATCATCCGTTACGGTGGCCTTTACAAGAAAACTACAGCGAGGCTGCACTCCCTGAACCCTATTTAGCTATTTATTTGCATTTCAGGATACAACTGCGCATGAAGTTGTTATAGCTTCGGTGGAACAATTTGGAATCACAGATACACACGGGTAATGTAATCTGTATTTATTGCTCCCTTGTGCGATTTTCGCAGCCTATTTTAGGGTCGTAAAATTCGACAATGCTAGCCATCTGCTCTTGGCCCGAAATTTATTTTCCAACTTTCTTTAACACTTAATGCAATAATTCTATCACAAATAAATGTTATTATCATTTATATCTTTCCTGATGCAGAAAACCTCTTTTCCTGTGTGAACTTACTGCCACGGAAGATGGCGTTCTAAAACAGAAAAGACTTCCAAGTACTGCAACAGATTTGGCTAATAGAATTGGTTTGAGTTCAAGGTAATTATTTTTGAGAAGATTACTAATAAGATCGGATATTTCTCTGTTTTTATTGGGTTTTTTCACAGAACGCATTATGGTTTCTATTGAGTGACCTCAAATGGACTTCTGAAACAATTAGAATCTGAGTCAATACCTTCTCCTTATCAACCTTATCTCAGTTAAATTTATACCCCTTGTGACTTCTTTGTTAAACTGTTGCTCAAATTGGTCCCAGACCTTTCTGTATCACGCATACAGTACACTCATATCACATATGAAGCGTTGCGTCCGATGAAAATTGAGAATAGAAAAGAAATTGCGCTGTTAGTTATATCATTACTGCCAATCATCATATTTTTTCTTTTTTTATGCCTTTCTGTAGGTGGCTTTTTGCTTTTCTATTGTTTTTATTATTCATTGCTATTTTGATTTTGTAAATTCAAATTTCTCAGATACTTTATCAAGAACAGTCTTGATGGCGGAGTTTCTGTTGAAGTTGCCCAGGTAACTGTCCGTAAACTATATAAATTCATTTGCTCCTACAGATGCTGTTATTAAATTGTGTCAAGTGTCTGGTATTGAATTCTAGCTCTCTTTCTTGCAGGAAATTGCCAAAGAGGGAATTACAACATTCCTGCAACTTTCCCCAATCGATATTGCTAGGGAACTTACATTGCAGGTTAGATATTCTGCATATTTACGCTAATGCGTGAAACATTGTTTGGTTTTTTCTGTTCTTCTGTGCTGTATCTAGTTTTCAGGCTGGTGTCTAAATACTCGCTTCGATCGAATACTCTTTGTTTTGGGCAATTGTCACAAATAGGATACTTAAAACCATTATATTGAAACTTTACTTGACAAATGCGTAATATGAAGACAACGAATTCACATAGAAAAGAGTTTAGAATATAAAAACGAAAACAATATCAAGAAACGTCTACTTTCCAAATTGTAGAAGGAACAACCTATCAGCAATTACACTTACGGAACCTCACTTACCTGTACTAAAAGTAATGGCAAGGTAGCTAGCATTATTGCTATTTTGCAAGCTAACACATAATAAATAATTAATCATTATTATTATTATTATTATTATGGTTTATCTGAAGTGCCCTTTTTTTGTTAAACAGGATTTTGACCTATTCAGAAGTATTGATTCGCGGGAATACATTTACAACTTATTTGACTCTAAAAATGAGCAGACATTTTTGAATCTTGGTAGATTTGAACAGGTGAGTACAAACAGATATACAATGCAAATAAAAAAGCCATCACTGTATTGCATTTCGCTTGTTTTTAGGCAAAATAATATTGATTACGATTATTGCTGCATGATTTGCTGTTTAGGGTTTTAATTGTTGCTGTTCTTGACCACGATGAAACGAGGACATAGGATTTAGGGTATCTGTGAGCAGATGCGAGATCACTACTTAACAGTAATATGTTAATTGTTGCCCTTCTTGACCACGATGAAAAGAGGACATAGGATTTAGGGTATCTGTGAGCAGATGCGAGATCACTACTTAACAGTAATATGTTAATTGTTGCCCTTCTTGACCATGATGGAAAGAG
>JAACYV020214089.1:0-22028 GCA_009936425.2 Chrysaora fuscescens | reverse complement strand
TAAATTTTTTTCATATGTGCCTTTGTCCATTGGTGTGCATCTTGAACTTTTAAATCTTTAACCTGTTGCCCGGCCTTTTCACAGGCTCTTAGTTCGTATTCTTCTTTTGTCTGTAACGTGAAACAGGTCCCTACTTTGACGTCATCAATTCATTCCTTCACACGGCCATAACTCAAAAACGACAAAAGATATCAAAGCTTTGTAAACATCATCCTTACTTACTATAAAAACTCTTTCAAAAAATGTAAACTCCCAAAAAGCGATAGGTCCACTTTAAGCCAATCACAATCAGATTTCAAGAGGAACAAATTGACCATACCTCTTTTGTCCACTGCTTGCACTGCTCACTATTAACAAGTTCATGGAGTGTGAGGCAGATTTTGGCCCATACACAAAGAATGTGGTTTGGCATTGTGGTTTGGCATTGAAAGCAATCGCTATTAATAAGCATACATACCTGTGAGCCAATGCCATCGCTTCTGCAGCAGCAGTACCTTCATCTAGCAGTGAGGAATTTGCCATATTCATTCCAGTCAAGTCAGCTACCATGGTTTGGTAATTGAGTAGGGACTCCAACCTTCCTTGTGAAATCTCTGCCTGGTAGGGTGTGTACTGCGTGGTCCTGATAATAGGGAAATGTTTTTTGAAACCAGAAAACAAGAGAGCAGAGGAAAGAAAGACATTGTGTCAGGGGAAGAGACATAATCAGCAGATCGTAATGATAGACAAGAGCCAAAGAGAAACATGACATTGCTTTCGTTAATTTCTGGAAGACATGCAGAAAAGCACATCATTTATTAGGAGATGTATATACCTTACCAAAATTCATCAAATGTAACTTTAATTTAAAGTTGACAAACAACATGTTCAACATGTCCCAAGTGGATCAATACTGTATTAGTATTTTGGCAAAATTTGTCAATCATATGTTTTATGTTAGAAATCACAGTTTAAACCGATGACTTTGATTTAATTACAGTATATTGCACACCAATTGTTACTATTTTTTCATTATAATCAGTCAGACTTAATTAAATATTTGTTTTAAAAATTATATAATCATATTGACCTTGTAATCGTTTAATTATATTAAGGTTAATTTTACGTAGGTAATTATTATTGTATTTAATGTTATGGTTAGGGGCTATCTCAACCTATATACCAATTGCTAAAAAAAAATAATAAAAAAAATAATAATAATTCAGAAAAGGATGATTCCTTACCAGCCCTTGTTTTCTAGAACATCTCTTAGGATGCTAGTGGGCACAATGCAGTTATGGTACCCCATACCAATGTATGATCTCCATACTTGATTCTTTCGGCCGATTTGTCTAAGTCTTACAAGACACTGTTGTTCACCTTAAAAGTACAACAGCATATGTAATATTGGCAGATTCACTTAAATCAAGATTTTAAATTCACTCTGCTGAGCTGACCAAATGTTTTAATGCTGGCATAAAATTTCATAAGTTCCTAAGATAGATAGAGCACCTTTATGGAGGCACTGAAATGGAGGGGCTGAGTAATGGAAATGGTTTTATATACTTGGTGGGGTAGAAATCATGAAGAATCTTCCATGAAAAATATCCACAAGTAATAAATAAGTCACTTCATGGGCAATTTCAGTGGTGGCCGAAGCTGGGCATAAAGCCATGGGACAATACCATACACAAAGGAAGAGTAATGGGAAAATATTGTAATTTGCTGAGTTTGCAAGGGCAATCCAGTCTGTAAAGTATGGCCTTTTTCAACAAGATCTCGAGTGTGCACAGCCAAAATTTTCAGTGTGCAAGTGTGCACTTGAAATTTTGTATGCACTTCAAGCGTGCAGACAATTTTTTCGCCTTTGCTGTATATTTTTGCATTTTAAGTTTACTTTAAAACGGATTGGAGTCAGTTTTGCTTTGTTAAAAAACACTGGTCTGGTGCAATCTGCAGGGTAAATGGTTTGTAGGCTGTCTCCACGCACAGGGTCGCACCTTTGTTGTACGTTGTCATTGTATCTCCTTGTGATAAATTCTGGTGCCATGCCCTTTTAGGCAACATTTGTGGTGACTACGCCTTTTTTTAGTGTGCACTGTCAAATGACGAAAATTTTATGGAGTGTGCACTTGCCCACCTCTGCAGACTGGAGGGCAATGAGAGCAGATGTCCCTCTTCCCTTAAGGGCTCAGCACATCTGGGGTAAAAGCTAATAATTGGATATAATACACTTTGCTTTCTTGTAAACAGGGTGAATTAAGCAAGAGAATGGTAAAAGAATGATTTAAGGCCAAAAAACATAATAACATCATTACTCACTAAGAGGGGGATCTAGGTTGAGATCTCCATGGAATCTAATAGACTCAGGCAGAGCCTGTTCCAGCAATTCATCAATTGTCTAAAATAAAAAATGGGGCTTGGAATATAAAAATTGCTTAAAAATTGAAATCCAGAAATGTGTTTTATTGATCGAAAGAGGACCTACCAATTCTTGAGAGTTTGCCTGTATGGAAAGAGTTTTAGAAGGAAAAATGGGAGTTACAAAACCTCAACGCCTTTTTGAGGTTTTTAAGTCTCAGCAAGCTTGAGGTTGGTTCATGGATGCTTTTTGATAATTTATGGACAGGCTTCAAAGACAGGCACTAATTTTATATTATTTTATGGTCTGTGACTTAAAGATGTTCCTTCAATGACATCAATAATTTCTTGTTAGACAAAGCTAATCTTAACTCATTCCATTTGTTGCCATCCTGGCAATTAAAAATTAATGCTAGCAACTGTCGCAAAATTTATAGACCCAAGCCCAAACACTAACATAGGCCTAGGTCAAACAAAACAACTAAAAAAAGTTGCTTATGTAACTTATATAAATTCACGTCGGTACCTCAAGCTTTAACATTCGTAACATATCATCTCTCTCGCTTTTCCTTGGTCCAATATGCCTCTGTGCAAAGGCATCTTGCGAAGGTAGAATCTCTTTGATACTGAAACTCGTTGAGCAACTCCTCGCCAAAAACTGAAAGGTTTTTGCCTTGCAAATTGCGCTAGGCCCTGTCAGACCAGAGCATCTTTGGCCTACTTTGCATAGCATGACAGCCGACCTTTGGGGCAATAAACTAGATAGCGTAAGAAGCTTCCTTGCAGACATGGCACTGCAGAAAGAAAATTGAGACTTTGAAGAGAAAATATTACAGTTTTACAATATTTTATCTGCCCTTCGTAGGCCAACTCCAGCAAATCTATCGTCAATGAACACCAGCGCGCACGACACTACAACATAAACATATATGGGTAGACGTTACTTCCATATTTGGGAAGTCTAAAGCCAAATATGGTCGTTGACCATAACAGACTAGACCTCTTCTGTGGACCATGCAACACGTGGTATTCAATTGTTTATAATTACAGTTGCATTTTTCTTGCTTTCGTTTAACTCTGGAGAAAACTCAATCATTTTTCCGCTCTCTAGATTGCTTCTTTGCAATAGTTAATAGTTAACAATGATAGCATCAAATAAATTTAAGATTTCAATTTTGATTAACAAAAATTATGAATTGATATCATCGCATCTATTTCAATTGCTATCCAATTACAACCCAATTGCTTTCCTGTTATCTATCAGCTGACAAGATCTGGCAGATGGGCAACTTTCACTTAAAAAAAAAACGTTACACGCAAAATCCGCTATTTTTTTTCTATCTTACGGTTTTGCAAACCAAAAACTACCAACAAGTTTTCAGAAATGTTTTCAGAAAAGATTGGCCTCAGATGCAAAAACAGGCAAAAAATAGCAAAATAAATTAACAACGAGTTTTCTAGCGATACAAACCAGAGAATTACACAACCTAAAAAATATATACTATAGAGTGGTAGGCAAAGTATATTTGAAAATAATTATAAAACATAAATCTTTAGGGGCACGAAGATGAACAATGTCATGTACATTGAGAAGGGCAATGTTTTTTCGGAAAGTTCAAAGCTATCTATAATAATTCTAGAAATTGTTAATAGTTAAATGCATTTGACCGATCAGGGTTTTGTTTACATTTTGGCACCAGCCAATCAAGCTACAGTGGTTTTATCAGGTGGTCATAAATGCTGCATGTTGATTCGTTATTTAAAAATGTAACATATACGAATTGGTAAGTGAAATACATACAAAATTTGCTTATGTTTGTGGGAATGTAAATATATTTATTTCTGAGCAAGTATATTATTTATCTGGACGTATATCTATACAGTTGCAATTGGGTTAGGAAATACATTACAATGTGTCTACCCTATGGAAAGCAGTCGTTTAAGCCAAAACGACATTCTATGTGTCAACACAAAAATTGGAAAAGTGTAGGAAATCTTTGACATTACAAGTTGAATGCAAACGTCACTGCAATTAAATCATTTCTTTTTTCCAGTTGGACAAGTAAATAGCTTACATTTCATTAAATTCAGTTTGATGTTTGGCGTTTCGCTGTAACATTGCCGGGAAGACTGGCTGATACACGAAAACGCGCCATGTTGTTCATCTTCACTTTCGTCACCAGTGAGCGCTTTGTGAAAACTGTTTCGTAAATTGTCCTTGAGTACCTCGACAAGATGTTCGATAATCCTGACATCTTGAGGTGGAAATCTAAACTGGAAGAAGCGTTCAGGGTTAATTTTCATGGCAGGAGAACTCTGCTGTTGCTGCCTGGCCTCGTGTTTTGGGCAGCGATTTTCTGTGTCTGCGAAAGTCAGTGAAAACATGAGAAAAGCCTGAGTGCTTAGCTCGATTTGTGCACTATGAAAAGACTCGAGGAAAACAGATGCAGTTGGCCAGTTTCTTTGCTTGTCAAAGATGCCATTTAAATACGTGCCTTCGTATGGTGGTGCAGAAAGTGTGGAATCCTCGTAGTCTAACACAGTAACGTAAGGAAGGACCGATTTAGGCACGGGGTCTTGGCCCCGCATTTTAGCCAGTCCGACAAGCTTTACCGTGGCTAGATTAAGAATATGGAACGGTCCGGTAGTCCAGAATACTACCGAGTTCTTGTTTACCGGAAAGCCCGGAATACACGGGAGCAAAGACACAATGACACAGTGGACTTTCTGGCGGTGGCTTCTCTCTCCGCTTATCACAACTGGGCGTCCGATCATCAAAGAATAAACCAAGTGGCAGAAAAAGGGATACTTTTGGCGCAAGTTCATCAATGATATACCATGCACATTACTGCTGATTTCAGCAGGGGGGTCAAATATATCTGAAGCAGACCCTGTCTCTTTGACTACAACACCACTAACCGGTTTTAAATCGGAGGTGTTTGAAGAAGTACTTTTATTTGAGCTGAAAGAAGCACCTGAGTTTTGGCGATGAAGTGGATTTGTTTCAAAGCTGGATTCACTGCTGTCTCTGATAGAAGTTACCTTTGATTTGCTGGTAAATGATTTCATGATGCTTGGACTACCTGTGGAATCAACTTCATCACTCCCTTTTGATATCTGTCTGTTGATTATAACAGAATTTTTGGACTCAGTTGGCAAGGATTCAACCCGCTTCGCGGTCCCTGGAAATGAATCCATTGTCCGATGGCCATCGTTGAGATCTTCAGACTGATAAGTGGAACCGAGAGACACAATGGAGGGGTCAGTTGATATTAAGGACCAATTTTCAGCATCTTTAAGTGAGGCAATTTCGCCATCGCATGAGCTGTTAGCGGCTCGAATTACTTCAAAACTATTTTGCCTTGCTGGCCAGCTGGAGAATGACCATTGTGAGCTTGGATCCCACGCTTTGTGAAGCCCAACAGGGATTAAATATTTAGGGGAAGCAGAAGGGGGCGACCTTGACCCAAAATGACTCAAGGCATCTGCATCAGAGCACTTTTGATTTTTGACACACTTACTTTTTGGCCTAAGGAAGAATCCCTTAGACATTGCTGAGTATGTTGATGAATGCCTGCTCTTCCCTTGCTCATTGAGATGGGATTCCCTTACTGTTCTCATCCCGGTGGTGGTTTCATGTATCTCATCCAAGTATTTACTTTTTCTAAACAAGAAGTATGTTTTCTGAAGCAAAGCAAACGCTTCTTGTTTACAAGGGCTAGAAAGATCAGCAAGTGTTCTTAACTGTGCATCAAATTTACGACCAGAGGAAATTCCTACACTTCGTGGCTGAACACTGCCAAGTTTTTTGTCAAGCTCTTCCAGGTCAGGCTCGATCTCATCTTCCTAAAAAAAGATTCAACTTACATTAGCTAAAATCAATTCTTTCCGGATTGGCTTACAGCATTTGAGAAAAAGAAAGCTTTTAAATAACCAATTTTCTAATGGGGAACCTACACTTTTAAGGAGATTTTCCAATTTAAAATCAAAGTGACTTTTCTGCTCTTCAAATATTTCACTTCTTAAATAAGCAAACATCACATTTTGAAGCTCTCTAGAATCCTTCAATGAATCTTCAATAGTCTGAAAGTTGAACCCTCTCATGTCAATTGGCAATTGATAGCATGCGCCAATGGGCTTGTCATTTTCGAGCAGTTTTCGCTTGGTGTAGTCCAGGTATTCATGTCTTTTGCGCAAGTCTTGTAGAAATACCAAGGCATTACCAAACTTAAAGAAGGACGAAATTCTTGTGAAATAATCACGAAATGTTGTGAAGTTGTTCATAATCTTAGGGCTCTGATGCGTGACATAGGCCATGCAGAATGGTCTAACGAATCCGCGAGCATGAATATCATAGAGAGTGAAATGATGGACATAAGCAACAGCTCCCTCACATGGCTCAACAAGTACCACTTGTGTATCACCAACTGTTTTGAAAGCTGTCACACCTTCCTCTGCTCCAGCATCAAACGAAATGGGAGCAGTACAGTCAACTGACATTATTCTAACAGTGAAAGAGTTTTTATTGAAACTTCCTCCTCCATCTTCTGGAATAGTCAAGAGAGGCCGTGGCCCTTCCAGTTCTGAAAACTCAGATACCAGAATGAAGTCCTCGTCGAAGTGGCAGCCAGGCCAAGGTGACTCGTGACACTGACTTCCTTCAACAAGGCACGTGATTAACTCCATCTTCAGCTAGGTGT
This sequence comes from Chrysaora fuscescens, assembly GCA_009936425.2. Lineage (NCBI taxonomy): Eukaryota > Metazoa > Cnidaria > Scyphozoa > Semaeostomeae > Pelagiidae > Chrysaora > Chrysaora fuscescens. Next base: position 14,988 of record JAACYV020214089.1, on the reverse strand, counting down.
GTAAGAGACGAGCAGTTTCTACATAGTCTTGTGTGACACAAACCATTAAGTTTCACCCCTTGTTCTCTAAACACATAACAGTACACATAACAGTTGCAGTAATTGCTTGGATGTCACCAGTAACTTGTACGACGTCTAGTTGAAAACAAGAGAACCATTATCCTGCTTTGCCTCGATCTGGATATGCTAAACTCCTTAGTATGCAGCAAAGACTGTCGGCCATTTTTATTCATATTATTCATATTATTCATATTCAATTCAAGCTTTTTTAATTACAATATAAGCAAAATTTAGAATAGTGTTAATGGATAAGCTTAGGAAAGAACTCAAGAAGAGCTATCGTGCCAAGATCTACAAGTTTACATGGCTATATGAAACATGAAATGAATTTCGTAACAGTAACAGTAACAAGAAAAATAAGCAAAAAACATTAACGAAAGAAAAGAAAAACGTTTTTGATTATACAGTTGGATAAGCTAAACTAGAATACAAATTAAATTTAAAATTAATTAAATTAAATTGATCAAAATTAATCAAAATTTAATTAAAAAGCCAAAATATGTACATTAAGTAATAGCAATTTGATGTTAGAGATAAAAACTGAAGTTGTCATTTAGGAATTTTTGCTAGGTGCCATAGTTTGCATTGCTTTTTTCAATTGAATTTTGTTTTGCAATGCCTTATTCTCAATGCTGAAAAAATAAACTGAAACATTTTCAAAAAAACATATAATCTGTATCTATAGAAGCAATGATTATAATTTTGTTGTGCAGACCAAAACATAACTCTCCCGAAGACGGGATCCTGATTTTCCTTGGATCGATATGTAAATAGGCTACAGGGAAATCATTACTTTTATTCAAAGTAAATTTTTCGAGGCAAGCTTGCTAATTTATACCAAATAATTTATACCAAACCGTTCTGTCTTCAAACGAAGATTAAACCCTTTTTTAGATTCTTTATTTAAAGTGAATTTTATTTTACGTAGCAATCTTGCAAATTAATACTAACTACCTATGTTAAAAACTACAAAACAGTCTTAATACATGAGAATATAAAATAAAATAACATAACATAATAATAACATTTCATTACGAAAGGGCGACATCGAGGAATACTAAATCTAATTAACGGTAGCCAACCTGACCTCTGTTTCGTAGGGCCTCACTCCCATATCGTGGACAAAAATAGAACAGAGAATTTGATTATCTGTCCACTAATCACCAATTAACTGCTCACTTTCTTTTCTTAACGTATCTATCAGGAAGATAGTTTAAATTCCTTTAAATTGGACATAAAAGCCACTTTTGAGCGGATCTTCTCCACTAACCCTATCATGTACGACGTGGCTTCAATCGAAGCAGGTTGCCGTGTTCTGTCAGCGACTTCCAGGGATGAACATCATGCAGCAAGTAACATAATTGACGGGTTAGGCCTAATTAATCAATCTATTTTTGTCTTGCTTTACTTCGATCATTTACACAGTCTGAAATAAAATATTAGCGTACAGTCATAGGGAACCATCATTAATTAAATGATTAGTTTATTTATTTTTCGTTGATTTTTTAAGAAACAAATGTTGATTGATTGCCTATAAAATTAAATGATCAATTAACTAATTGATTTGATTAATTAATTGATTTGATTAATTGATATAATATCTGGTGCAGGGCTCAGTCAACATTTTGGTGCACTACAGGACTTTTCCCTCATGAATTCATATTAACCTTGGAGACAGCAACTGAGATAAAATCAATTGCAATGCAATGTTCAGATGGTAGGTATGCAGAAAATCCATTAATATCGAATAAACTAGCAGTCTTTGATTTGAGTGGTAAATTTGCATTGAAAAACTGTTTTTTTGAAATACCGTAAATCCTCGAAATTAGCCCCCTGGGGGCTTATTTATTTTTGATTATTTTGGATGGGGGCTTATTCAAGGGGGGCTTAAGCGAGAAAGCTTATAAAATTATTCATAAAATCATCATCATTTATTATACATTTTGTGATTCATCATCGACTGAAAGAGTGATTTTTCTGTCATAGCTCGATAAAGTACAAATATGGACTCAAAAGGCTAAAATCAGCATGCCAGGGGTGGGGGCTTATTTGAGGGGGGCTTATTAACAATTTCTCGCTCTAGGGTGGAGGCTAATTCGAGGGGAGGGCTTATTTGAGGGGGGGGGGCCAATTCGAGGATTTATAGTATCTCAATTGGGTATTCTTAAAAAAAAGGTTGCATCCCCCAGCACACTTTTTACCACTCAGCCCCTCAATTAAAAATTGCCGATAATATTTTTAGGGATATGAACCTGAAGTGTTCCTGTTCAACCATTCTAATATGAACCATTGTATGTTTGGAAGTTCGCCTGTTCTGAGCATGCATAAAAACAACTGATCTCAAAATAGGTCTTTTTTTTCAAATCAGTGATAAGAACAGATTTGATTTGCAGCTAGCCTCTGTGCATGTTCAGATACTGCAAAACATAGATGCAGTTATTTTTTTGAATACCCAAACTAGGTTGCATCCTTAACAATGTTGCAAATTTTAAGTGACCAGTGTTTTTTTTCTGTGTTCCACCTGACTGTGACCTTGTTATGTAGATCAATCAACATAGTATTTGATTCTTACCTGCTTTCTACCCCTAATATTCCAAAGGGAAAGGGAGGAAGTCTTCTTATTCTGTGATGTTTCATGTTATTTTTACAGTCAAAGATATAATGGTTGAAATTACTGAAGATGATTATGTTGATGATTTTCAACCAATTGCGGAAAAGAGTGAGTAGATTTTTTTATATCTACTAACTTTTCTTGTAAAATTTCAGGTTTACTCAAACGTGGGTAAGAGACAGGGGCCACAGCCCCCCCTCCCAAATGTTGCAAAAATTTGCAAGAATTGGTCATGTTCAGGCAGAAAATCGGCCTAGAGTTGGGCAAAATTCTAATAAACAATGGATTTCTTATTGGGCAGCCCCCTAAATTTCATCTTCCCCTACGCCTATGCTCTCAAACCATATTAGTTATAGTAACATCTGCTGTAGTTGCCAGGACAGTTGTTCCTCACCTCCCACTTACCTCCCATTTGGCAGACCAATTGTATTGTATGACTTGGTGTTCTTTCTTACAGGATTTAATCAGGCAGCTGGGAGCCTCCAGCATCACGAATTCAATGTAGGTAGATTCCATTTTTGGAAAGTTTCATCAAAAAAATTACAGTATATACTTAAGTACTAAGTACTTTAGTCAAATCATTTCTTACTGATGTTAAAAGAATGATACAAACAATTTGATATATTTCCAAATGAATAATATGATATTATCGTTATTATCATATATTAAAGAGCCCTTAAAATCGTGCCCACTGACAATACCTGACACTTCCCAATGTACCTACATTCATTTACTCCCTGCTTGAAGTCATATAGAATTGACAGAGCAGGTTCTATGGTGCATAATATTGGTTTCTAAGGCTAATCAGAGCTTTAAGACGCTGTGTTTTCTGACTTACTGTATGTACAATGTTGAAATGCTTTAACTCCTTGATATCTTGTATCTGCAAGTTTAGAAACACCTGCCTCATTGCTCTCACTCATTCATTTCAACATGATAATTTGATCGATACTTCTCTGCAGTTACCTGAAACAAAAGCTCGTCACCTGCGATTCATTATAAAGTCTGGTTATAGCAGCTTTGTATCAGTACATAAAATTGTGGTTGATGGGAACAAAGTCAAGAGAATTGATCGCTTTTAATCATTCCAGAAATTTTTTCTGTACATTAATCTGTTTCTCTGGACAGCATTCAGGTTAGATTTTATATTTTTTTATTTTTTGTACCAAAATAGTATAAATGTATTGAAAGCATTTGTTAAGTTGGCATTTATATTTTTATTCAAATCTTAAATATATAATTAGGCTATAAAAAAGCCATAGAAATGTAGAAAATTTGTTATTTTCTACATATCATTGGCACAAAGTAGCTTATGATTATTGTCAACAAATCGCATCAGGATATTCTTGAAAGTATGGAAATTAAGATGTATGTGTAAATTTATAACATTTGTCATCTCCCTCATGGTTCAAGGTCAGTAATTTCTTGAAAAGGTTTTCAAATATTTAATGGCAAATTCTCAAACGCCGAACTTTAGGAGAATAACGCGTTTGAGAATCATTTTGTTGTTGAATCTTAACAGATCTTTGACCAATACAATATTGTCGCACCTACGTCTTGGAAATTTGAAATTTCTGAATGAACAACTAAAGTCACGGAAATTAACGGAAAAAAACCGGGAAATACGTTTTAATTGAATTTAATTTTATTTGCTTTGGCTAGACAAAATAGATGAGTTTTGCAATCTAATATTTGCTGTTGATAGTTCACACAGGTACGGGTTATAATGCAAACATAAAAACCTGAATACATTTATATTGAATGTTTATTTTACCTTTGAAAACAGTGACATTTCACATTTAAACATTTATATAAATATAAAATTGAATTATTGCTTATTCTATTGAATTGACATTTTGGTGAAACTTTATTCGGTGCCTAAGGGCCTCGAATCACCTGCTTCCGTTCTGACTGAGGTAAGGTAGATTAGAATCTATTTTATATCCTCAAGCTAAGCTTATAATGAAATAAATAGATATCGTTCCTTCTAAAATATACTGGTTTTTGTTCCTTTGCATCCTAGTAAATTTCTTGTTTGAATTTCTTCAAAATAGTTCCCAATGACCACGCTCTTTGTGAGAATTTGAAGCCCCTGCTTTATTACCTTCGCGAAACAAACTCCAAATCTGTTTTAGAGGAGCGAGGAGGAAAGTTGCCAAATCTCTTTGCTTCCTTCCAGGCCAAGGCAAAGAGAATCACGTGAATCACATCAGTCAAGAGGAAGGACTAGGACTAGGGTCACACTGCTTATATTAGCCATGGGCTATTAAGGGGAACCTCTGCGCCTAGCCCACAAAGCCTTACTTTGCGAAGATAGCAAGTGTATGTGGCAGTCGAAATTAAATGATGGCCTTTTGCTTGGTTGATTGTGAATTGCGTGAATTACTTCAAGTTCTTTATTTGATTCGATGATTACTTTAATAACTGTACTTTAAAAGAAACGCATTCTTAAGAACTAAGGGCAGTAGGGATGTTTGTCCCCACAGTTTCTGATAATGTAACCTGCCTATTTTTGTGATGAAAAACGCATTTCATTTCCCTTTAACTCGTGCTCCATGACGTTCGTTCGAAACACCTGCCTTGTCTCATTAATTCATCTAGATGAATTCGTTTTCTTTAGACTTCTCATGTAAAAGTATTTCATTAAAGATAATTGAAGTGTGTAGGAAAGTAAGAAAGATGTGAATTAGCATAATCGGAATTAGCGACAAGCACACAAGTTATATAAAAGTTGTTGTTTTTCTTCACTCTAGTATGTGTGATCTCAACCAGAGTAGTTCATGTGAAAGGTGTTCTTTATAAAAAAAAGCATGTAGCTACGTTAATCGAGGGGAGCTGAAAAACTCGAGTTTGATTCGGTTAAATATACGATGTTCCACCTGTTCAACAAAGCAAATTTGTTCTTAGTTTGTCTGTCAAACATTACAGGTTGTTTTGGGAAATGATGCCCCTGACCAGTTTCTAATTGAACAATACCTTCAGTTTTGATTGTGTTTTCCTAAACCCGGCTTTCGACTTTTCATTAAATTGCTACTCTGATCGCTACGCTCGCAATTTCCTCTCGTATTGTTAGAATGATTACTGTGCTGCAAACTAACTGAATAGTCTAGGAACCACATTGAATGTTTTACAGCTTCTCATAAAAAAAAGCTTTTCCTCGTCGACCCCAAATTTGGTGAGACGCCATCCGAGCAAGGTGGGTAAAGATGATTCGGATCTGTTTATTTTTATTTCACATTGTTGGCATGTAATGTGCTTTTTGTCGGTCTGGTTTACTTGCTTGCTTATAAATTGCAACGAATTACTTTTTCAATTGCGTAAAGTTTGCAAATTGGTCTAATGATCTGTTAACATTTATCAAGAAGAAGAGAGCTATAAATAATATATATTTATCAACTATGAATGTTTCTGCAAATACTGAGTATCAGTTTCATATATAACAGTAGCTACAGATTTCGATGTAAGACCAAATGAACCTTAGGATCCCAGATGCAACTTTACAAAATAATATATCAATAGATAACTGGGTAAAATATATAAATAGGGAATCACGCACTGACGAGGCCTCAATGCGTTAAACATATTTTTTGTCGTCAAACCTCTCTAAATCAAGTTTATAAATAGTTAAATAGATAGATATATCAGTAAAAAATTCACCCTGATCTCCTATATTTTACCATATAATAAATGTAAAAATATTGCAAACATTTTCTTGACAGAAATCGTTCGCAAGTTTCGGTATTGAATCTTTATCATTGAACTATAGGGTGTATATCAATTTTTAGCTTTACCAATACTCTTGAGTCGCAAGCTTTTTTCATTATTTCTATATATACCAATATATGTATATATAAGATTTTTCCACAAGCGGCATACCGCAATTTGATGGGACTCAAACCTGAACTGCATGATCAGAAAGCTGACGACAGAGGTATGAAAAGCTAGAGGATGGGATGAAATTTTCATACAACCTCGATCAAATTTCGTCCCACTGTTCAGCTCATAATCTGGAAGGTTGGATGATGTGCCTCATACACTTAAAGGCCCTTAGCTACAATCACAACAACGTCAACTTAGCATTTGCTGCGAATACTTGCATGGCAACAAACATCGCAACAATGCGAATTTGTAAAACTGGTTTTCAATAAACAGCAAAGTGAGAACAATATGCGGCCAGAAGGTGCAATGTTTATTTTACTGACAGATTTTCATTTACTGACTGATGCTGGTGACTATGCGAAAAAAGCTTTGTGCTTTGTGTTAGCAATAAGTAGCCTCGTGTACGCAATCTGGCAGTCGGGAGAATGTATAATCTATGATAGTTAACAGTTAACTTTCAGCTGTTTGCCTAGCAATTATTTCCGCCTACGTCGTCGAACGCATAAATATTAATTCCACCAGAGTCCCACGCACTAGGCCTACCAATGGTAAAGAGTGATGATGGACATATAGAATTGCATGCTCAGGGCCACAAAGGCTTAACCTGCAAAAATAGTGCAAAGCAGTGGAAATTAAGAAAATTGTATTTTCTTGGGTGTTAAAATAGAAATTAATAGATATAAACAGTAGCAAGATAAGATGTTTAAGGTGAATTACATCCAATAGATTTTTGGTTAAATACCGAAAAATGAAACAGACGATATGAGAGTGACTGTTTTTACCTCCACTCGTTCTTAGGAGTGGTAGTTTTAGATCTGTATTAGTTAGACGGAGTCCGTGGTTGTTGTTTTCTACATATCTGGTGAAAATGCTTTTGGAGTCATCGGGTGAAAGTCCATTAAAAGATTTAAAAATCAGTATTGCAGTTTCTTTTTTTATTTGGCTATACATAGTTTGCCAGATCTAGTCCTTGCTAAGATTAACCACACACGGTGATTGCATTTACCTTTGCCCATAGTTACAGAGAGCTGGCAGTTTCTCGCCTCGCTCTTTAACAAATGTTTAAACTGAGACTCAAATTCACGATTCTTACACTCAAGCTTTGGCGTGTTATCCCGTAAGATTCTTAAACCCGGCTGAACTGAACTTTTGAGTGAACAAAATCGAAATTGATGTGTTCAGGCTCAGCATGCTTACCTGGTTTTCTCTTCTAAAACTCGATTTTTTCATTTTTAGAGAAAGTGTTCCTATTACAAAGACAAACAACTAAAGAATTTGCAGACGAAAGAATAAAGAACAAGAAGGAACAGCTTGGGAAGTAGTCCACTCATCTTTAAATTCGTATAGCTGGCTGTGCATTGAATTGTTGACTAGAAGAATTTTCCAGCACTACTTCTCCTTGAGTTGACTGAAATCTCGCTGAGCTGTAAAATTCGTAGCGTGTTTTTGAGAAACGCATCGCACCCAGCAACACAATATCACGTAAAACATATTTTTGCTAAACGTAGAGCAGCTTAGGTTCAAGCAGAATAGTTTGCGAAATCCAGAATTTAAAGCAATCGAGCGATGAAATCAACAAAATCATTACACAATAAAACAAGCAGGGGCTAGAAGAACAGGTGAGCGACTTGTTTCAAACGCAGATGACAAACAGCTTAGAGCAGGTAGCCACCACAAATTACAGCGATAAATAAACCCGCTGATGCATTAGTGGGAGATTGTCTTTGTGGATTTTTGGCATTCATATTCTTTAACAGGCATTAAGATGGGATGCCAATTAAGCGTGAAAATGAGGAAACCAGAATCGTTTCAAAACGCGGTGATGTTGCATTCCGTCGCGGCTGACCGCGCTGGAAACAGGACGAAAGTTATCGTTCTTGGCACTTCGAATTCTGGAAAATCAACACTCCTTCGCCAGTTCCAAATCATCAACACAACAGGCTTCACGTCAGCGGAGCGCAAGTCCTTTATTCCACTCATAGTGGACAATATTTTGAAATCCCTGGAGTTTGTCCTTCAAAAGGCCGTTCTCTCAAGAACTGTATTCGATGCCACTAATGTCCAAACAGCGAAAAATGAATATTTGAAGCTCTACTGCGAAGGGCGTTGTACTGATGCCAAGTTGAACAGCCAGTTACTGCTGCTGGCGGCTGTTATATGGGAAAGCGCAACAATCCGTGACCTGTTTGATGAGTACAAAGATGAATTCGAGAGCGGAGACAGTTTGATTTGTCTTTTTGACAGTATCGACCGCATCTCCACAGCGGACTATACACCAACCAATCAGGATATTCTTTATTGCCGTATGCGTTCGACGGGAATAAAAACGCTGAATTTCGATTTCGACGATATTCCGCTGCAGATTATCGATGTGGGAGGGCAGCGTTCTGAGCGAAGAAAATGGATACACTATTTTGAGAACGTCGAAGCAGTCATTTTCTGTGTTTCTGCAAATGAATACAACAGCCCCCTGAGGGAAGACCCCAGCAAAAACGCATTGGTTGAAAGCCTGGAAATGTTCGAATCCATAATAAATTCGACTTGGTTCATGAAGAAACCAATTATATTATTCCTCAACAAAATTGATTTGCTTGAACAAAAAATCAAGCAATCTTGCATCCTCGATTACTTTTCAGACTTCAGCGGTGACCCCCGTCAATTTGCCGACGTGTCAAACTTTATCAAAAGCAAATTTATTCAGTGTAATCATCAGCAAGACAGGCCTATTTTTGCATTCAACACATGTGCGACAGACACTAGCAACATACAAAGAATCTCAAAATTATGCTTCCATATGGTGTTTACAAAAACACTCAACGAAATGGGGTTGTGAACACTCTACTTTTACATTATAATGAATTACTATTTGTTAAGGGATTCCTCAGCGGGCTGCGGAACACATTTCACATCAGTTATGATGCATTCTTCGCTCGAGAGTAAAGTTTCCAGATCTACTGCGGGCAGGGACACCGGAATTCGGAGAAGGTGGGGGGGGGCAGCACGATAGTTTCAGAGCAAAACAATCTACATTTGCCTCCTCTGCCCCCGTGGTTCCGGCGCCCCCGATTCTGGCTGCAACACAACAAGTCCGTCAGAAATAACTGATCCAATTTGGCTTGGTGTATTTCGTGATTTTATGGTTTAGGGGTTTCTGTATCCTATGGGGGCCATCAAACAGGGGGTCGTTTTGCATCGTGCGGCAGACCATCAACAACTTTTAATGTTAATGATAATTAATGTTAAATTACAGTACAGTAGGGTATCTTTAAAAAATTGATCTTATTGGTGTAAAATATTTCTCTGACTTGTAAAGAAGGCTTCCCTTTGTCCTTCATTTATATGATTACTAGCATATTGATAAGATTTTATAAATTAGTACTTGTAATTTTCTTGTCCAATGTCCGGATTTCTCCGTCTCTTCGATCACATACAGTAACTGGCCAAAATTAGCCTCACGATCACATTAAAAACAAACCCAGTAAAGGTGATGAAAATAGCATTTTCTTTCATCCGAAATCATGGGCAGAAAAACGTCGAAATACGGCAAAATTTATTTGTCCGAAATACATGTAGGTTTAAATTTTTTTGGACATTCGTTCCTTCTTCCTTCTTGGAAACGCCTTCCTCAAATCGAGGCAAGCGATGCCAAAACGAGATCTCGCAAAGGATTAATTTAATTAGTTCGGGGCATGGATTTAGGCCCATTGCCTAATTTAGACAAAATGTTGAGTGGCAGCACTCAGAGTAGATTTTGGACTTTCTCTTCCCTTGAGCAGTTGAAAAAGCACCGAGAGCAAGCATGGAATAGATATACTGACGAAATCTCTGAGGATTTTACTGAAGATCAGATTTTGAACACTGAAGAGCAGCAGACAGTCCTGGACTATTATGGCAGCGTTATCATCGAGCTTTGTAACCAATTCCAACCGCCTTCACCCCCGTCTCTCTATGGAACTGCGTTGATGTACTTCAAAAGATTTTATATCAATACATCACCCATTGAATTCCACCCTAAAGAACTAGTTTACCTGTGTATTTATTTGGCTTCTAAGGTAGATGAATATAATGTGTCCATTGGACAATTCATCCAACAACTTGCACCGAATTACCAAAATGTCGCTGAATTTATAATTTCCAACGAACTGCTTCTCATGCAGAAGTTGCATTTTCATTTGACTGTGCATAATGCCTATCGTCCTATGGAGGGGTTTTTGATTGGCATAAAAGCGAGATTTCAAGATCTTGAAAACCCTGAACATTACAGAGCAATGGCAGAAAAATTTATAGCAAAATCGTTAATTGCAGACACTTTTTTGTTATTTCCTCCAAGTCAAATTGCTCTTGCTGCACTTAGATTCAGCATAGGCCAGCCTCTTGACAATTATATTATCAAGGAATTTGGGCACATTTCAAATACGCAAAATTTGCTTAAAAAATTAGAGGCGATAATCGAATTGGTAAGTAATTTTTGCTTACCAGATAAAGACAATTTGGTTGCAATTAAAGAGAAGCTGTCCAAGTGTCGAAATAAAGAGCATAATCCCTTGAGTGAGCATTATCAAGAACAGGAAATAATGAATAAGAAATTAAAGGATGAAATGAAGGCAAAAAGATATGAAGAACTGAGGCAAGAAAGAGCTGATGAAGATGAAGAAATGATTATGATATAAAAAAGAGATTTACTGGGTGGTAAGCCATTGATTTATTTATTTTACAGGACACATATACTGTATAATTAATAAAAATTGAAAAATATTATTAATGTTTAATTAAAAAAAGTTATCAGGGATGTATATTTCAGTAACTGGTCTCTTGTTAATTTTTGTCCTTTCAGCCTATCAAAATAAATTTGTTGATGGTGCAAAAATCTATTCTTCCCTAAAGGCAAATTTTTGAGAACTGGCTGTTTGACACCTCTGTACAGCTCCTCTTAAAAGATATAACCCTGACATTTTAAATTGGGTGTTATTCAAGGTCTTTAGAGTGCAACATCAAGCTCTTTTTCTGACTTGATGTGCAAATAGTTATTCTGATTTTATTGTAAAAGTATGAAATTACTGTCCCTCTTCCAAAACAATAATTCATTTTGAAAGTAAAAGAGGTATCAAAATTCCCACTGTATGCTGCATAGTACCTGTATCAGTTGCTATACTGCAAAAGTTTTGAGACAAATCATAAAGCTTTCTGGGATTCTACGACCCATTACAAAATGAAAAAAACGTGACGCCAAACAAAATTTTTGAGCATTTTCGTTAGGAATCCAAATTCATCCAATATTAAATACAAATAAATCTTTTTTGTTTCCTGTCTCTAAAACTTTTAGATTACGGGACATCGTCTGTTCCTGACAGTGACCTAAAGAAAATGTTTTTCTGTCAAAAGGAACTATATTTATTATTAAAAAATTTGATTGGCCTCTCTAATTGTTCTCTTTTTTTTGGAAGCAAATGCGTTATCATACCTGAAGAGTGGATTTACACTAAAATGTTGCATGAAAAATTGTTGGTGGTCTACGCATATTGTTATTCATTGTTATTTTCCGCTGATCAAAGGTTTGCGTCACTAATGTGCATAATATAAGAAAAGAAGCTAGAATGTGATCACATGATTTTTTTTGTCTAATTGAGCCAATGACTAGGGCAAGATTATAGAATGAAGACTAACTGCACCACATTGGAACCTTTTCACGTTCCAACTCAAAATTCAACTTTTCTGTCCTAAAATTTGCCGATATTTGTGTTCCTAACGGAGTTTGCTCACTAACTAACTGTTTGTTTGTTACTTCTAGTAGAATATCTGTATAATTCTTATATGTAATCAAAATATCCCACGAGTCCGTATAACAACAAAGAAGGGATCAATCTCTGTCTTTATCGGAAATAGAGCTGGCCCGAATTAGCTAGATTGAAACTAATTCGTCACAATAGATTATGGAATGTTTTGCAATGCCCATACAATGTGCATACTTTAAGTGTGAAATTTCGCCATATTTCATTAGGCACTGATTAGGGTCCTTAAATAGGTGATAAGATTCAAACAATTCCAAATTGTAATCAAGCCCTATTTTAATCAATTTGAATGAATTACATTTCCGTGAGTATTTATTATAGACAGCTATAATTACGCGATTAAGAGTTAATTGTGACGTTTCCCGTTATAATGATGGTATTTCTAGAGACCCTTCCTTTATAATGATTATGTATTTATTTTAATTCAATATGATGAGTGAGTTTGTGATGGAGGGTTATTGGCGAAGCGATTCAACATCATTCGACAATTTGCCTGATTTTGATATCATTATCGACAATGTTTTTAAGTTTTTATCTATTCCACAAATCTGCCAGTTGAGGAGAGTTAATAAGAGGTTTTTAAGTTTATGTGAAATTTATTTTAGTAGTTGTCAAATATTCAGTTTGGCTGATGTTTCGGAACGTTTTACTTGCTACGATCTTCTTGCACTGACAAGCGAGAATCACTCAATACGTGAGTTGAATTTGAAAAATTGTGGCGAATGGCTCTGTGACGCGGCCCTTGCGAACGTACTCTCGCGGAATCGAAATCTAAGGAAATTGGACTTGTCAAATTGTCACAGTGAAGGACTGGGGAACTACTCGCTACTTGTCCTGGCCTCTGCTTGTCCCAAGATTGAAGAGCTTATCCTAGATGGCTGTTCTTGGCTCTCGTCTAAAGCATTGAAGGAAATCGGAAGAAAATGCCGGAGCATCAGAAAACTAAGCATCATGGAGTGTGACGGAGTCGATGACGAAAGTTTGTCAATTTTTTTGCAGCATAATTCAAGTCTCACTGACCTTAACCTGAGGTATTGCAGACGAATGAGCATGCGCACTGTATCTCAACTAGACAAATTAACAGAACTCAAGAGCCTGGATCTATCGAGGTGCATTCATGTGCCCGACTATGCCCTATTGGCCCTAGTCAACGGATGCCAGCAACTTGTTGAGCTGGAGTTGACCCACACACATGTGTCCCCTTGGGCACTTGGACAAATTGGAGTTCATTGTTCGCGCCTAACGAGTATCGGGCTTGCTGGTTTGAATACGGCAAACGATGAAAATGTCACGATTATTTTCGAGAATAACAAGAATCTTGTCAACGTTAACGTTTCTCTTTGCCAATTCATCGGTGAAAAGTCGATCGTAGCAGCATCAAAGTCCTGCAAAGAACTACGCTATTTGAATATTTCTGGTTGTTCTTCAATAACAAACAATGCTGTGAAGTCGATCGGAAAGGGTTGCTGGAAGTTACAGGACATCAATTTCGAAGGTTGTGTTTGGTTGGAAGACGAATCCGTCGTGGAAATCGCAGCCCACAATCGCGATCTTCGAAAAATTAATATTTCGGATTGTTCGAATATTGGGGACGACAGCCTAGCTCAGCTTCTTGCTGTTAGTCCGTTTTTGGAGTCACTTCAAGTCGCGAATTGCGTCAAAGTAACTGATCTTTCGATGCAACATCTTGCAACGTGTTGCCGAAACATAAAGAAATTGAACATTGAAAATTGCAAGGCAGTTAACGATCAAGAATTCCGTCAAATCATCAACGAATGTCATAATTTAGAATTTCTCGACCTGCAAGACTGTACTTGGGTTTCTTCAAGAACCTTGGCAGAAATTGGGATGAGTTGTTGCCGGTTGAAAGGCCTTGTGTTGTCTGGCTGTACCTTGATCAGTTGCCGAAGCTTGTTGACTGTCGTGCTAAATAATCCTAAATTGGGTTATCTTGATGTTTTAGGCTGTGATAAAATTGCCTTTTCAACAATTTCGTGTATAAGAAGGACCTTTCCGAGAATAGTTGTAACTGGACTTGATGAAAATGACTTTCTTGAAATTGCAGCTGATTTCACTGAAGAGAAAAATAACGATAATTCACGATTTAGTAGAGTATCAAACTGGAAAATGGCTATCGAAAAATGTATTAAGATTGTTTGTAAATAACACAACTTTCATAATATAAGAATTATTAACTTAATTAATATAAATTTTATCAATGATTTTTTTTAGCAATAATATGATTTTCTTACCAGATAACAAACGGCAGCATTCTTGGTTTTTATGCCTTAATTTCTGCAGCCAACGAAAGATTTTGAGACATAATTTCAAATAAAGGTAGTTAAGACGGTTTGAAAATATTGCAGAAGGAAAACTAACAACAGCAACATCAATTCAATTCAATATGAACACAAAGATAGGGACTTGGTTAGACATTTGTCGCCGTCGTTAGTTTTCAGTGTACTTAAAGCTTGACTCGTCTTCAGGCTTAGAATGCACACCCACCTAATGTTGTGTAGTAGAAAGGGTCGACAGACAGATCAACTTTTATATCAAATATAACGATAATAACAAAATACTATTTACAGGATACTTCAATTGTTCTACTTCTGAGCTTGTTAATCACACTCATGGTCATGATCCTCAACG
>JAACYV020213978.1:9096-22031 GCA_009936425.2 Chrysaora fuscescens | reverse complement strand
TTGTAAAATCGCTGTTGAGTGCGGGACCGAAGTATGTAGCTAGTAAAGTTTCACTCTTATGGTGCTTGTAGGTCGGGATAAGACCAAGATATAGTCATTATGATAGATAACAATTGCACGTCGGGCAGCTTGTGATATGCCTGGCCATAAGAGCAGATTGAAAAAATTATTGTAGCTACATCTCAAGCAAAGATGAGATTGCAAATATGAGAGCAGATGGATTAGAATATTGGCATAGGCAGAAGTAAATAAACAATATATACTGTTCAGTAAAGATATACTGTGCAGCTCAAAATTAAGAAGTAAGCATAAGAGAAGATCTTAATCATAGACGTAGTATATGCATAATAGAATAAGATTGGATATAAGCACAAGAGTACATAATATACACCAGAGCGGAATATGAGAAATATGGTGTTTATCTAAAAGGTTGAATTATCCGGTTAATAAAATGTTTTTCGTACAATAAACAGGTAAATTATAATTGTTATTCCTATACTATGACGGACCTGTTAAACCATAGATAGACACACCCAGTTAGATGGTTCTGATGTTATGCTAAGTTTTGTGCTGTTTCTTTTATTTCATGTCTGAATATATAACCTAAACAGAAAATAAACGATATAACTCCCTGTTCAGCGGCAAATATCCGTTGACCAATATTGTGAATTGGCTCCCTCCCCCAGTCCACCCCTTGTAGCTCTCTTGGGATTGCGAGTTGGCAGTTACCCTATTATTAATGAGCCCCCCTGCAGGTTTTAGGGAACAACGGAAAACGCAAATCTTATTCAAGGGAACATGGGTGCATTTCGCATTTCTAATAGGGATATAGGGATAATTAATAACATTTTAGCGAGCATGGGACATTTTAGATGGTTTGGGGAAATTTTGATTTTGGGAACTTATTGAAGACTTTAAGGGAACTTAGGAACATGGTGGGTCTCTTAACAATTCTCAGATGCATGGTGAACACTCCTTAGTTTCTTGTATTTCCCTTTCTGGATTCTTTCTTTCTAGAATTATCAAATGATTTTATCGAAATTGTTTTGATTTTAGCCTATTTTCAAAATACTTGTCCGATATTTGTGCATAATCATCGTATTTCACCATATTCATTCTGAATTCCAGCTGTCCAGCTCGTCGCTGAAATGACCAGATGGCTATTGCCTCTCATAATCGCGATTCCATGTTTTTGTAGAATCCATAATACATATCATACATATCTTTTATTTGACAAACCATTACCGCACTCGAATAGAATACAATTCGCCCCATCTCTTCATTATTCTCCCTGCAATTTGTCAGACCAACCAAACCGGGCGGCTTTGTGTCGTAAAGACAATAAATATGCAACACGCAGCACAGATTTGTACCATCAAGTTCCTAACAGCAAGTCTGAAAAACAAGGAAGAATTCCAGTAACTCAATTTATGATTTGAAAAATGAGCTGATATTTCAGTCCTAGTTTTCGAACTTTATTGATATTTTTATTGTTTTTCATTCTGATACAACTGCATTCTCGTACTGTGCTTCTGCGCTGTATTTTTGCTATTTTTGCCCATGTGAATTTATTTATTTAAAATAATCTACCCTTCTTATGGTTTTCTCTGTTTTTAAAGATGCTACTAACCATAATTTACAAAGTCAAACAAATATTGTAGATACAGAAAATTGTCAGCTTCTTTCGTCGTCGTTAGCCGATATCATCCTTTCGAAATAAGATTTTTGAAAATCCTATTTTCTTCTGATGTTTCAGATCCACCCACTATGGACGAATCAGAGCGGTAGCGCGTTAGTGTGCGCGCGGTTGTTGGGTGGTGGTTGTGGATTCAAAATCGAATTAGTTCTCGATATCATCAAATTTCTCAAGACCTCAGGTGAAACTTGCTACACATCACTCCGGTGGCGCAGCTGAGTGGGCGGCGAGGGCGTGGAGAAGCGGAACGGATAGATGAAATAAGATAAGATCCAATGTAGCTACCAACAAATTTTAATAATGATTTTGTCTATGTGCTGGTTGTAAGAAAGGCGCTATTCCTTATTGCTCGCCTTTCATGCTGATACTGACTGAGGTCTTCTAGTGCGGCAGGGCTTTTGCTTTCCAGAAAAGGTTTAATTTCCTCAGTCCACAGCCTCATGATGTAGATAACAAGTAGCAAATCAACTTTTCTAAGTTTGCGCGTTCGTTGTTGTGTTGATCTACTGCTGGTCTCTCTACTCAGGTGTGATGAGCAGCGTTCAAAGCTTGTGCAGTGAGAAAATGATCATAGATATAAGACAGGACACTGTCCCGATTAGCTACATCAAATCTACAGAAAAATAGTCTAGAGTAGATGTACAATACACAGTATCGTATTGAACCAGCCCAGCTGCGTCGTGAATATCGAAGTCGTACGCGACAATCGTCCTCTCTCAGTCTCGGATTCATTACTGCTTTGCATCTTGCTTCGGTGTACCCATCTACCCAACCTAGAGACTGAGACCGTCTGTGGCAGGTTATAGGCTTTGCGAAGGCTATGTACCACATGCTGGGTTTATAACAGGATAGATTTTTATGAGATTTTCATTCCCGCATTAGTTGGTACCCATTCAAGCCTTAGGTTTTAGCACACATTCTTGAATGCTATTTTGGGCGAGAATAACTATTGAGGCTGTGGAGCGGAATTGCAATCCGTAGAGTCTACAGTGCTGTCTTTCATCTGAAGCATATGCTAATATATTCAAATCCGCGTGTGTTCTTATAAGCTATTGCAAGCCCCTATAGAATGATGCGGAACCGTGTCTTTGCGCTGGTATTAACCTGAAATCCTAGCCAAAACTGTGGAGACAAATCTGTCTAGCACAACTTTTTTCTTTATTAGCTTCCTCCTCCCCCCATTTCAATGTTGTTTGAACTGGTTCTAACGTATTGTTGTTCTCCACTGCTCTGGCAGCAAATTAGCTCAACATTGAATCAGGGGGAGGGGTGGGGGCTTTAGATATTTTATATATGTAATTTCTTCATAATAGTATTACAGACTCAGCTTTTTTTGTCTCAGATGTTTTGGCGAGGATTGTGGGATCGAGGCTGTGTTACCGATTTTACAATTGCAGATTAATCGAACTTTACATAAATAAAGGAGAGAAGGACAAAAAGGGGCATCCTATGTGGGGTAGGGGGTGACAAAGACAGAAAGGGGCTATCATTAGTGGAATGGAGAGTAACTAGGATTGATTGAATAGGGAAATGACAAAAGAGGTCTTGGATAGATAAAGGGAAAGGGGGATGTCAAAAGAATCTTGGATAGATAAAGGGAAAGAGGTACAGTGAAGGGGCTATACTATGCGAAGGGGGGAGAGTGAGATACACAGAAGGGGGCTGTCATTAGTGGAGTGGAGAGTGACAAGGATTAATTGAGTAGGGGCATGACAAAAGAGGGCTATCTTGGATAGATTGAGGGTGGGACGGATGAAATATAGCCATTAGGAGTAGAGTGAAGGGTGAAATGAAACCAGAGAAGATGGCTATTATAGTTGGTTTGAAGGGTGACAAGGTTAAACGTTAGTACAATCGTATGTGACCAGTACTTTGTAAGGCTATCATGAGTGCAGCTGAGGGTGATCCAATGTGTGTATGACTGCGATAAGTACAATAAAGGCTTACTGGAACATTAGTGGGCTTAAAAGGGTATCGCCTCTAATTTGTTTAAGTGGAGGGTTACAATCTAAATGCGGAAAAATCACTACTTCTCTATTCTTTCTTAGTATTCTGTCTTTATTGTTCATTCAACCATCACATTTACAGACAGCTCGAGATAGCAATCTTTGCAATTAAAAATAATTATTGTCTTCTCCCTTTTGAAGTTGGATTTTATTCCAGCTGTTTTCCTCGTCGCAAATCATGGCCAATGAATATTACATATCCAATCTCTTTGATCTTGGGTTCATTGATTATTTTCGTTTTATATTTTGGGATGTACTTGTGAATCGTTGACTGCAATTAAAGATATTTCATCATTTATCGTTGACTCTTGCCAGAGGCAGCAACAGTTTAAGAGGCTGCGTGCCATGGCATCCCTTTGTGAGCTCACTTCTCCTTGTGAAACATTAAATATCCTTTTTTTTCCATGATTTCATGTAACCTTTCATTTCTCTTGTAATTCCAAAGATTCAAACTACAAATTATGGTATCAAGCTTACTTTGTTTCCAAGGGCCTAAAATCTTGCATTTACTTCCCGACGCAATTAAAACAGTCCAAAATATTAAGCAATTCAGAGCTTTGATCAACATTTGGTTCCTAGGAAATAAATGCACGTGCTCAATTTGTAGCAGATGATCTGTCTTACGCAATCCATGAAAATGCTTCATGTTAGTCTAAATTAGTGTATACTCACTAATGTTAAAATCAACATTAAAGAAATAATAAAATAAAATACAATCCCTATGTGAGCTCAATTCTCCTGTATCCTTGTGGTCTTGAATTTTTAATCGGAAATTGAGATGGCTACATTTTACCACAGTGTAGCTCCCTCATGGGCAAAAAAATCTGAGACTTTAAAAGGTCCCGAAAACTGCCCCAAAAGCAAACCCTTCTGTTTAAGAATTTTGCCAGTATCTTTTTAGTATGTGAGATCACTGAATTACATTCAGTGCAGCACTTTTTCCAGTGAGAGCCTAGAAACTACTGTAGATTTAAAGCTTTTCTATGAATCTTTATTTCACTTCACTTCTAATGAGAATACCGGCTTATTTAGCCTTGTCAATATTTGATTTAGCTATGTGTTATTCACAAAAAGTCTTCAAATTGATATTCATTTTCGTTCACTATAAATAGGCTGTGCAATTCACTGTCGCAAATCATGTATAATATCGAAAGATGTGTTTATATTTGAGAAAGAAGAAGCTTTTCCTTCGCTTACAAAAACCATAATTACAATAAGCAGTAAAACTGTTAATGGTAGTTGCTGCGGGGTATATCAGACCAAGGGGAGGAGCACGACTGCGGCATTTTTTACGG
The DNA here is from genome assembly GCA_009936425.2 of Chrysaora fuscescens. Taxonomy (NCBI): domain Eukaryota; kingdom Metazoa; phylum Cnidaria; class Scyphozoa; order Semaeostomeae; family Pelagiidae; genus Chrysaora; species Chrysaora fuscescens. The sequence continues at coordinate 17,034 of JAACYV020213978.1, read as the reverse complement.
CTACCATCTTTATTAGGAAAATTAGTAAAACGAGTTTGCTTAAGCTGGGACTCGAATCAAACGAACAAAAACTGGCCTACTGCGCAAATTTATGTCCCACCAATTAGAACACAGGAGGAAAAATACGCCATCGTGATTGGTTCTTTCTAAATTCTTCAAGAAGAGGTTTGTCCGTTGTTTGCAGCTAAATTGCTGAACAAAAATTTAAAAACGTTGGAACAAAATGATTCAATAAAAGAACTGTCCATAGTTGGTCCATGTATTTATGGTATGAAAAATCGAACGAAATAGCCCCGTTTCTTTCCCATACCTACTCAAAGCAATTACGTTTGGCATACATCTTAGCCAGTGCTTCCTTCGAAATTGTTCTATTTAGGTAAACACGATTACAAGAATGACCTAATAGGCACTCGCGAAATGTTTGATGAAAATCATATTGGGACTCTAGATATTTGTCTGAAAAATAATGCCTGCCAACACACAGTTTACCCAAATATTCAAAACGCCATTAAATATTTCATGCGAGTTACACCCAAATAGCGTCTTTTTTTATAAATGTTTGTTAGTGAATAGGCAGTTTACATTTTTGCGGGCTGATTTGTTGGCCAGGTTGGTTGTATAGCGAATTCTCATTGCGTATAGCTGCTTATTTAATTATGGATGGGGCTATTGGTAGACGTGCAATCAATGCGGCAGAGATGTAACTTTCAAATGCTGTTGATGCTGGTTGGGCTATCACAACAAAGTGAATAGTTCGTGGTATCAGGGAAGTTTGTTATAAGGGGGAGATAAAATATGAGTATTTCAAGGCGCTGTTTTACAGGCCAGTTTGGAAGAAGCATGACACAACAACAGCTAGACATGTTTACTTTACCTTCTTCTTTGGGGTCTCCATCTTGTCTGTCCACGAAAAACGATATTTCTTCTGGTCTTAAAAGCTACTTTTGTAACTCCAAAACTTTAAGTTTTTTATTTGAAAACTGCCTGCTGTTGTTTTATCTTTTTAAGTACTGTTACTCGAACTTTTTTGTTTGTTTTATAATCTGGGCGCCATGCCTTTGTGCAATTTAATGCAACAACTGTAACATCACTAATATTTGTCACAAGATATGGTTTCAACTTTTGTCATGTGAAAGAGAAAATCGCAGAAGCATGAATTATTTATTTAATTGTAACACGTCCGAACACGTTAATGATGAAAACAACTATTTAATTTGAAGATCTTAACTTGGGCAAGCATCAAATCATTTTCCAAGTTTAATTGCATTTGCAAAATGCATAAACCTTTGTCCATAATGTTGGGTACATCTGAAGAAGTAAATCAATCATTAAAACAATTCACAGTGTTGGAATGGTCGTAGTATAGCTGTTTAAAATTTTATTGTTTTTTTTAAATGTAGTGCTTTTTTGGTGATATATTATTTATTTCTTTTTATTTTGGATTGTTGGTATTAATTGGCTGTACATAAGTTGCTATTCAAAAAAATAAATCACAAAAATGCATTTGGGAACTTAAGAAGTCAAAATACTCAAACAGATTCAAACTTGGCATAGGCAAATTTTGTAATGGAACTCGCTTTGTTTACATTTTGACATTAGCCAATCAAGCTACATGGGTTTTATCACGTGGTCGCAAACGTCGTATGAAATACAAAATTTGTCTATGATGCACAGAATATCTTCCGTTGCAAATTTTAAGTATGGTTGCATGCGAGACACTTCTCCTCTTTTGTAGCTATCATTTATAAATACCCATTTTATATGTAAAAACCAAATTCATTGATATTCATAATCAGCTTTTGTATTCAGTTTCTCACTCCTTTAATTTAACTCTGCGTTCAAATCACAAAATGCAAGTACCTAAGCCTATAGGCTACAGAGAAAGGAAACCAAATTACAATAACACTTTTTCTCAAGGTTTGCAATAAATATAATAATTATAATAGGAACTTGAAACCAACGCAGGAACTAATCTGTTAAGATTACTTGGTTACAATCCACCCCTTGCACAGAAGACCGAAAAACGACACATCCACTAGTCATTTATAATTCCTATTATGAAAATTATTATTATTATCGTTATTGTTATTATTACAATTTTTATTGTTTTTATTTTCGTCGTTGTTGCTATTATTGTTGTTGTTATTTTTATTAAAGTTATTTTTATTATTTTATTAATATTATTTTTTTTCATCATCATCATTATTTCAAAGACCGAAATGATGGTTCCCCAAAAAGCCAAGATTGTCAATTTAGTCTCAATCAAGAATCAAAGCGCGATTTCTTTTAACTGGATTATTCCATTATATTTATTTATTATTTATTTTTTGATAAAGACGAATCAATGCTCAGCTGACAAAGGATACATGTAACTTTTAGTTTGTCTTTGCAAAATCTCTTAACTCGATTTTTTAAGAAGGAATTGTTATCAATTCCTATGTTTTAGTAATTCTAACTCGTATTGAAATTAATAGTTAGTGTTCTTTTTTGTTCTCGTTATCGCCTGATAAGAAACAGAGCAAAAGTGTGTTCATTCCAAGCTTTTTGAGAAGTTATCAATGGGGTTTTCAAAATCAGCAATGTCATACGCAATGTGGCTTTCAAAAAGGGAAAATAGAACTCCTTCGGTGCTTTTGTTTCGGGGTTGAAAAAATCAAATTCTGCACTGTCTTGAAATTATTCTCTTTAAAATATTCATCGTTGGTGAAAAGAAGAGGAGAATGAAGGAAGCCCAGTCTTTTGAAAGCACGGAAATAGAGTCTTGTTTATTGAAAAATCTAATAGACAACACAAACAGAATAATATCAATGGTTATTTAGCGAAGAATCACTAAACGCAAGCGTGATGAAGAAATTCCATCGCTGCTAACTTCACATCACCTGTTTCCTACAGCAAGCCTCACTTTGTACATAACAATGGTTGTTCTATGTCGGTTGAAATTTGATTAAATTTCATGATGTAACTACCACTGCGCAAACTTTTAAAAGCTCAATTTATTTACAGATTTTTCGTAGGATTACAGTATATATTTGACTTCATGTTTCTGGGGTGAAACTTCGATGCCCAAATGTTTGGGTCGCATGCTTATAGCTTCAGCTGTTAGCCAGATCTCAGTGACATATGCTTGTGTGAGTTCCCTTTAGCATGCGACACGTATACATGGCTTCAAAAGCCTGACAATCTAATTCTGCTCTTTGTATGCTCTCCAGCCCCGTTCCCTTGTACATAATTTTCCAAACGAATTGATGGAAGTATTGCACAAAAATGTGACCCAGAATGCTTTGCACGCTACTTATGACTTTACCGCCGTTTTTCAAGTTCGCGGTGGGAAACATATGTCAGTTTGCTATTGGGCACAGCGGGATACGTGAATGGCGGTATCTCTTTGTAGTTGATCACATTAAATAGCTTATTCTTTGCGAATGTGAGCTATAATTGCGTCTAGCGATTCTTGAGTAACAGTGAATTCCAGTACTGAACGTAGTAACTCACTCGTTTTGATCTGTACCATCACAAGGCCTGGATTAAACTTAATCGCAGTAAAAAAGTTATCACGTCTTGTGTGAAGGTGGGTTGTCATTTTTACTATCGTCTATCTACGAATTGATCAGTTAAAATTACTTCGTCAGGTGCTAAGAGCTTTATAATTTTGGCGAATTTAAAACGGTCTTAGCTATGCTTAATTTTAATCTTATTCCACTCTGTTTCCAATTGATTTCATAAAGCATTAGCTGGGACAATTTGTAGGTGTTGAAGTATTTGCTAAGTGTCTGTACAGAGCATAGACTCTCACTGGAGAACGTATTGCTAAGAACAAACGGATTACTAGGTATGAGAATACATCGCTATGTGAGCCTAGAATCTTTTTGACTTTTGTAGCACAACCGGTGGTTCGATTCGTAAACATTAAATAGACCCTGTTTGACAGGCTAATCTTCTTAAATAGCACACTATAGTTAAGAAGTACGTCTTAAGTTGCATGTTAGTTGGCTTGAATCCTTGTTAGTTAATGAAATGGGATTTTCACTGGCTGCTTATTGGGCCTGATTTGTGTTGGTGGAAATCGTATCTTATCAGTTGCTACTCATGTGTCCACTGAAGTGATGGATTTATAAAGATAGCCGGCAATAAACACTAGCGGGTGATGTGTCCCAAACACTGTGTGCTTTGAGTTATTCCAAGTGCTGCTAAACTTGACATATCCCGTGGATTTTGGCAAACAAAATGCGAAATCAAACTTGGAAAATTGCGGCCGACCGAGCGACGACTTGCTTGTACTGTAAACATGATGAATGGTAATTATTTGAATATGTCACTTAGCCGTTTGATATCTGAGTAATGTTTCTTAACCAAGCCTTTTCCTCTCTGTCGAGGGAATCTGCAATTCAATATTCTGGTGTGAATAAAATAATCCTGTGTTGTTTTAAAAGTTGTACAATTGTACAAACTGTTGAAGGTCTGGCTCATTGTTTCATGTCTCTTTATTTCCCTAAATAATAATACTGTCAGGAATTATTTCTTGAATTTCGACCCTTCCTTACTTATTTACTCAATAAATCATAGAACTAAAGGCATTTACGATTGCAATTTCGAAAGGAGAAATAATTTCAAGACGAAACCGTGTTTAAATGTCTTCGATCGATCCTTAGATATCACGATTTGTAAGCATAGTTGTGCTATCATGCTTGCTGGCCAGCCGTGAATGTGTCCCCTCGGTAATGGCGAAATAGATTCGTGTTGTCTAACTTACCTTGGTCGGTTTTCATTTCTCAGTCTTGTCTATATCCTTATCGATCTCCCTGAAAATCAGAAATAACAAGAGGCAAAGGTGTTATCTTATGTTCTTTGTTTTCTTGTCATTCAATTTGAGACATGATAAACTAAGAGAGAGTCAACGAAATTCTTTCTAAACAGAGATAAGCATTCATTCATAGTTGCCAACTGCCATTTACGTCTTTCCTTTGGAAAAATTTGTCAGAAAATTTCAATACCAACGTCAAGAGTTGCCGGGTTAAGTCTGGGGCTGTTAGTGCCTTTGAAAATTCGTTTGTTAAACGGTGCTGGCTTCGAGAGAGAAAGTAAAGTTACCCCAAAGTTACCCTTAGTATGCTAGCCCCCATCCGTATCCTAGGGTAGATCTTGCGATCACCTTGAAAGTCCCCCTGTTTGGTACCCACAGGTACCCCAAAAGGGGGTGGGTGTTTGATAACGATGTTCTCTCAACATCAGTACCCTGCATACGGGGCTACGATCCTCATATGCTTCGAGGATCTTTGGTAGACGGTGTGTGTCCATATGTCGTGACAATTGCATCCTCCTGGCTTCTCTATGAGGGAAACATGTGCCTCGCCTATTAAGAGTTGTTGCAGTAGTGACACCATGGTATGCATCACATTATACATGCCCATTTTATTCTTGTCGTGTTCGTGTTTCGGAAGGTTCAATAATTAAGTGTTTGAGCACTTCATGAATCACTCGGCATATTGGGCATTCATACCTTGTGTGATTGTTCCTTAGCTATATGTTATATATTTTTGTTTAAACAATATGATCATTGTTCATATTTGAAGGTGTATTTTTGACTTGATTTTTGTTTATCTTGCAAAGGAGCTGGATCAACTTGACAAAGAGGAAAACAACATCATGACAAAAATGACCGAAAATACTTCGACAACTGGTGAGTTTTTTAACAAGGCTAACAATTTTCTCTTCGTTTCTACGACTTCCACTGTAAATCACTGATCGTTGGATAGATGTTAGGTATTTTCCTCTCAATTCCTCAACCGTAATGTCAGCCATGTCTTGCTGATTTTCTGTTGGGGGTGTTGACTTTTGTCGTACAGCGCCCCATGAGATAGACAGTTTTCTCGATAACAACTGTTCGATCATTCCCGGCGTTTTAGCATTCATAAACACCAATAAAATGTCAATTTTCGTACCCAAAATGCTGTTTTACTTTGCGAAACCCCACCGTTGCTAGCTGGTTAGATACCCAGATATCCTCACTGTTGTTACTGCAATTAGAAAAGCTTAGCATTATTACACGAAGTCGATAGTTTAAGCAAACACAGCCTAATTTCATACTATGTAAAGAATTTACGCTTTTCATTTGTAAGCCTAGGCCTAGAAATAATACTGCCTAAGATTTCCTACCGAGAGTTATTATGACCAAAGAATCAAGGTTTTGCTCATTAGGTGAAACTTCCCGTTGAATTTCTGTTTCCCCTGGCCGTAGGTTATTCATAAAATTGTTAGGAAGAAACAATATGGCTTTCTGTTGGTCACGTCCTTGCTATGTCGTGAAGGAAAACTCTCGAATTCACTGAGAATTCAACTTCCTTGGTGTCTCATACTTTTCTATTCATCTGCAGTGGCTAAACCAAAACAAATAACACAAAAATCCTTTACAAACAAATCTTTTCATTGCTGTCAGAGTTTCAAGTTTTCAATCTTGACCCTAAACTAGAATATTTCGAAGTTCTTTTTTAATTCTTGCTAGATAAAATCCCTGTCAATTTCTTGTGGAATACAACTAGTTCTTTCTCAGTACGTTGTTTTCGAGTACGAAGTCTTCAGTTTGGCGTAATTTAGTCTGAAGTATTGCCTCCATTTTGCTACTCGGGATTAGGCACTTCCCACAGGAACCAGTCGAAGCTATTAGATTTTCTGAAAATCGCCGAGGTACTTGTAATGTCTCGACTACTTAAGAATATATCATTGTTTCTGGAGTACATGATAAGCCAAAAGTTATCTAAAATAATTTGCTTGTCGTTTGCGTTATCCACGAGTAAATAGAAAGCCGAGTGCTTGTCAAACATATGATCTGTTTGTCAAGGTCAAACTCTAAACTTGAGGCAAACTTGAGTTCTGTCTTAGCTGTTGATGATACAAAAATGCTACCCTTCTGTCTCTTTGCATTAAAAGTAAAGGAATTTTTAGCTCTAACTTTAAGCGGATTGACTTAAAACACTAAAGTTTTTGTTTCAAGTAAATATTCATGCCAACATGCTTTCAGCCTCGCGCCATCGGTCGTTTAAGTTCCTTCTTTTCGTGAACCTTTCTAACTTGCCTAGAAAGAAAGGTAACTTCAATGAATCGATGTATTTAAACTTCTTGCTAGTGGCTACTTCTTTTATTCTTTATCTTTTCGCATTCAAAACACTTGAAAAATCATCAATTTTAATCACTGAAAGCCCGATAATAAAACAGTTTATTTGTATCTCTGATTTTTGGGTTCAGCCAGTGTGGCTGGGTTCTACATTATGGAACAGCCATGCAACAATTTGGAAAAAACAGCGTCTTCCAATCAGTATTCATGGCGTTTCAACAGGGCTATGAAGTATATACCCTTCCTCGTTTGGAAAGGTGATTTTTGTGGGAAAATTAGTCCTGCCTTCCATGGCTGTCTCTCACTTTTATTCCTAACGCCATGCTGCCACTTAGAAAATTCTGTCTGCTTCAACTGGACTGCTATGCCCCTCGTTGTTCGGAGACCGAGTCATGTTTGTGGGAACATATTGTGCTGCAAGTTTCAATGTTTATCTGGCTCTCTGTCTTAATCAAGTTGCTTTATGGAGAAGTACTTATCTTTATGTTCTATTCCTGGTGCTGGGCAATCCATATTTGTATGCTAAACATTAACAAAATCATACGGAGCTCACAGCTAAGCCTCTTCATGTAAGCTTATTTTTTGAGAGAGGATTTATCATTAAGAAAGGATGTTGTGTATCCCAGCTCACTGGGCTGCGATTCACAACGCCTTTTTGTGCTTTGGATTTATCTACTTGCTATGGACACAGATATGTGGAAACACACTTATCAATTTTGACAAATGCAGTGCCAGCAAAAATCTATTTTAGTTGCTTTTTTATTGGCTTTATAACATCCTTAATCTTTCCTTCTTGTTGATGGAATTGGGATACAGATTTATAATTCTCA
>JAACYV020213977.1:23590-41313 GCA_009936425.2 Chrysaora fuscescens | reverse complement strand
TTATTATAGGGCTACCGTTGAAAGAATTGGATCTTTCTGATTACATTCAAATTACAGATCTTGGGCTAATTTCAGTTGGTAAAGTCGAAAGGTAGGCATGTCTTGTTTATTCGAATCTAACTTAAATACTTGTTGCTAGTTTAATCGTTTTTGTATGATCTGTTGCAATCTAGTAGCATTCTTTTATTTTGCAGTTTGACTTCACTTTGTCTTGCAAATACTAAGATAACAAATCAAGGTCTCCGTCATTTGCTGAGTGAGTTTTATTAATCTATTGTCTACAATAATTGATTTTATTAAGATCAGTTCTTATAAGCAAGTTAATTTGCGAATTCTAGAAATTACTTTTTTAGTATCGTTATTTGTTTTGAATTAGATTTGCGAAGGCTGCAAGAGCTCGATCTTTCAAAAACTCAAATTGGAGACGAAGGGGTTGAATTTATAACAGGTATATTCAACAAATTTAATTTTTAAAATTAACGGAATCCTGGCCCTTAGTAGCAAATATCTTCTAAATCAAACGAACATGTGACTTCAGGGGTGATTGGTTAATTACGTAAATCCTCGGTGCAATTTCAAAAGAAAACAGAATATGTTCTATCAAGTCTCCACAAGGGCAATTAAATTCTGTCGCAGCTTCCGTTTACAAGATGCGATTTGGACGCAAGGAAAAATTGTTAGGAAAGCCTGGCACGTTTTCCGCAACAGTCTCTGTTTCTTTTGTCGCTATTGATCGCCGCACATTAATATTGATTTAAGATTATAAAATAATGATTGCTGAAATCTGCCTTGATTGATTATTGAATTGTTTAAATTCAGTTCTTTCCGAAACTTCCTTCTGTATTTTTTCAGCTTTGCGGTCCATTCAAACGCTTAGCCTCGCTTCTACTAGAATAACAGATGCTTGTTTTGAAAATGGCTCTTTGAATAGATTTGGTAATCTTTTCAAACTCAATATCAGTCGCAACAAAGTGTCTGAATCTGGAATTCAATATCTTCAACTTCCATGTTTGGAAATGATAAATGCTGACCAGACTTACACAGATCTTGCTAATTTGGATATTATGCAAGGTTTGTAGCTATTTTGTGCTTTTATTTCTAATTTGATTACAAATTTGTCAGATTATAACGCCTAATGATGTTGCATTTCTGACGGTGTTTTTATTCTTTTCAGGTTGCCCAAGCCTGAAGGTTTTTAGAGCAAAAAGTTGCAGACCAAAGACGGAATTGCTTGACGCAAACTGATATCAGCTGCTTAGCCAAGCTTTCAGTTTCCATTTGCTTGTACTTTGAAACAGACATCTTTTTGTTGTTTTGTTAAAAAGTGAACTTTTAAATGAACGAAAATACTATTAGTAGGTTTATGCTTTGGTAATCCTGCGTTAACAAATTTATATTTTCTTTCTATTCATAACAAATAACATATTTATCAAATATTTGCACCCATAAAATACATATAAAAACGCTGGCGTGATGAACCATTACGATTGTCACTAGCTACTAAGCAAAATTAAGGCTTACGTTTTTGCATATAAAGGCAATTTCAAAATGATGGATTTATTTCGGTGGGGCAAATTTAACTTAACTACATTTTCGCCTAATCGCAAAAATTCCTTGGATGATCAACGCCAGCTTTTAATTTAGTTGTAGATACCACTTAGCCACCTGCTTAAGCTTCCTGATATTGTTGATACTGTTGTTGTTTTTATTATTACCATTGTTATCACTGCTGTTAGTTAATTGATGACGTTCCTGTTTATTATGTACGATTATAACAACTCATTTTAATTGAATTGAATTTATTGTAGCCCTATTCAAAAATGATAAAGAATCCATTTCTATCTAACCTCGTTTTCGAAACAAAATGGTGGAATTCAAAAAATAGCTGAGCTGGCAGTATTGAAACTTGCTGATACAAGGTACAAGGTATTAGTACAAGGAGAAGAAGGCATCATCTTGGCAAAAATACAACCAAGGATGAAGAATCTAAGCAAAATTGCAACTTACTCTCAAAGAGCCTTTGCGTTTGTCCTCTTTGGTGCCACGTGTTATTATGGTGCATTTCTTGTTCACGGTTCTTATATTCTGTATAGGAAACGAAAAGAAAGATTAATTGTATCTAATACTAATAACAAGGTAACATACTTGAATATTCGAATCTGTATAGAACAGTGATTTATAGATAAAACATGATATTTGAAAGTCCTTAGCTTAGCTCACTATTATGCAGCATAGGCCTATCATTTTACATCCATTATTACTATCTGTAATATGATTATGTCTTTTAATCTCGATTTTGTTCTTTGATAATTGTAGAGTGCAGCAGAGATGGCAGAAGGCATTGAAAAGCAACAGTGAAAAATAAGCAAAAAGAGAGACATCGGCTAAATAGTGGCTGCAGTTGCATTGTACCAACAAAAACAGCTGTCATATAAGCTGGCCTTCTTCTATTTGAAATGGTTATCAGTGTTTGGTTTGAAAGTGTGTCAGTAAAAAAAGTGACCAGCTACTTAAAGTCACAATTAAATAATTATTATCTATCGTAAATGAAAAAAAGGCCCAGTTTCAGATACTTCATTGAAAAGAATTTCATTTCTTACCAGAAAATTAGATCAAAATTTAGTACAAAATAGGAAATACGTTTGGTTATTATTCTAAGATGGTATTGGCAGCTTAATAACTGATAAATAAATTGTATTGAAGAAAGGACTCAGAGCTGATCCTTGTGGAAGAATATTATAATGTTTTTCATCTGTTTAAGAAATTGTATCCTTATTGACATCTAAAAATAGGCAACATGTCATAGAAATTCGCATTTTCATTTATCTTCCCTCAAAAATTTGAACACTGAAGAGAAATCAAGCTTTGCATAGCCTTGGTTGCACATGATTCGGTAAATCTGATGAGCCAGTGATCCAAGAGGAGTTGCTGACTTGGTCAATGTTGCAGCATTCTGTGCTAAGCCAAGGTCCTGTAAATAAAAATCAAATACAATTGCCTTAAATATCATTAAAATGCAAGAAAATAATGAAAAAATGAAGAAAAGCAATTTTTTATCTTTGCTGAAACATGTGATATTTCAATTTATCAGCATGACAAGATACAGTGAATATCAAAAAGTCTTGCCTTGGCCATAAGTTGAGTACCAAATCCTCCTTGATAACTGTTGCTTGAAGGCACCCCATCTACTACACCTGGATATGGATTGTATAACTCGCTACTCCAACACCTTCCTGTACTGACATTGAGAATTTTTGCCAGCATTTTGCTATCCAAACCAAGCCTAACATTATAAATCAGATAATTATGGCATCAATTTGCAAATTTCTCTAGAAAAAATTCAAACATTTAATCTGGAAGCTTAGATTTAAAACGTCTAAGATTTAACAAGTTTTGGAGATGAACAGATTTTAGCACCATCTCTTGTATGCAATGTTTACTAAACATGACAAGAAGCTTAGAAAAAGCTTATTTCTTGAAGTTACCTTGTCCCAAGATTCATAGCTTCAGATGTCCCAATCATCGAGATGGCAAGAAGCATATTGTTACAAACCTTTGCAGCCTAATAATAAAAAATAGGAAGAATAACATTGTGTCCATACAGCAGGAAGATGCCTAACATGATTATAAAAGTAGAGGACAATGAGTTGTAGCCAATGATAAGTAAGAGAGCAAGAAAATGACCATTATTGGAGCTGTTTATAGTTGTAACAAGTTGTGGATAAAGGACAGTGGGATTGGTAATTCAAATGCAGGGAAACTGACACGTGTGTGCTTAAAATAAGAAAGTGAGTAAGTATCATAGTGACTTATGCTACAGGGGTGGCACCAATCAATTCTTTGCTTCTTGACATTGTACTGCAAAAACAGAAATCTAAATTTAAAAATCCAGTTTGCAGACCTGGCCCTCATGCTGGATTTATGTACGAAAATTACTTCATACCTGTCCGGTTCCAACAGAGCCACAATGAAGGACGTTTTTTCCAATATGCTGTAAAACATTTTCTGCTTGCTTAAAGTTTTCCTCATTGCCTCCTACCATGAATGTCAAAGTGGCATCTCTGGCTGCTATCACTCCTGTGTAATGAATCGCAAAAATCATTCAAATGTATGGTTTACCAAACTGGTAAACAAACTTGTGACGAATGATCAATGTAAGAAATAGAAAGCTTAAATCAGTCATCATCATCATCAGTTGGCTAATTTTGTCAGAACCATTTCTGTACTTTTTTTGCATATGTTCCTCCAAAATGCTCTTTTGTTAGCTTCCTGACTTCCTCCAACTTGTTGCATTTTTCAGACAGATGAAAAATGCAACCAAAAAGGAACTAAATAGCTATATCAATGAATCAGCTACCTCCAGATACTGGGGCATCCATATAAAAAGCACCAACTTTGTTACTCTTTTCTGCCATCTCCTTTGAAACAATGGGATCTATCGTGCTGCTATCAATCATAACTGTGCCAGGCTGTACTGTGCTGTCAAAGGAAAGAAATAATTGTAAGTAAACTATGAACGAATTGCATTTAACCAATTAATGTATGATATTTTATCAAGCACTTTATATAATATTTACCAGGGCCACCAGAAGCAACCTTAAATTGACCATCAACATGCAAATATTCTCATTCAAGTTGAAAATGAGTTGACTAATTACTTAAATTTTTATTTGTCTACTTGTTAGACTTAAGTGATCTATTATTTTTTTCAAAAATTTCATAAGTCATTATTTAAAATCTGGGCCCATAAATGAAAAATATTGAGGAAATATCCATTTATAAAATTTTGAAGTTATACACTTCATTGTATATCTTTTGCTTTCATCCTACCTTAGCAACCCATCATCGCCACAGTAAACTTCCAAAACTTCAGGACTGCAAAAATAAAGTTGTCATCAACATTAAATCTTTAAAGCAAATATTTGAAAAAATGTTTATGATAAAGAAAACTCTAAGCAGTTTCAATTCACCTAGAAGGCAGCATTGTGATTATCGTTTTGACATTTTTTGAAACTTCTGCTGGACTTGAGACAGTTTGTGCTCCAAGTTCTTTCAATGGAACCATGGCTTCTGGATAAACATCATTGACAATAACTTGGTAGCCGCTCTTTATGAGATTCTGAGCCATAGAGGCACCCATATTTCCAAGACCAACAAATCCAATTCTTTCCTAAACATAATATTAAGGAATTTTTCAAAACAAAAGCCTAACTTGGACAGGCTTCAAAAAGATCTCAGAAGTGGAAGATCAATAAACAGCCTTTATATAAAGGATGAATGAGATTTTGGGTTGCTAAGGCATTCTAATGAATACATTATTTTGTTGTAAAGTGTGCACATATCATTTTTTCAGGTGTGTCAATGCTATATTTTCCAGTTTGGATTTGCAGGTTGCAAGTGAAAAGCTCAAATTTGAGCACTTGAAGAAGAGGCTGGAATTCTTAAGTTTGAGGGGGATCAAAATTCTTTTTCCATTCTGTGTCACTATATTTAAGTCCACGTTACTTATATGCTAGAATATCTGCAATTATGTTTCAAAGGATTTATCAAGAAATGTGGATGTTATTAGGATGTTAATTAGCAAAATTTGCAACAGCTCAACCACACTCCATTCCAGGTGTAAAATGATATTTTCTCTGAAGGTATCAGAGATTTTGTTAGCCTTATCATTCTGAGAGAAACCTATTGCAAATTTGATCCACCTTCTCTGAGATCTGTTCATCAGAAAGTCTTCGCTGTCCTGAAATAACAAGGAGCAAATATTACCAAAACCAGAGAACCAAAACAAATTGGCTTCATAATTATAGAAATATCTCTATTTGCTGTGCTTGGCCTTTTTTGAACTTAACGAATTTATCAACATCGTATATGGAAAAAATTCACTATAATATGCTAGAGAAGATACCTACCAGTGGTAAAAGATCTTGTATTAATTGCCGAATTGATAAGAATAGCTCGCAGAGTAGCTGGTCGAATAAACAGAGCAGCCATCTTTGTTCAGTACACGTGAACGACCAATCAAGAATCCCGCATGACGTGCTTAGCTTTGGATACCCTGACTGCAACACGCAGGCGCACACGCATGACGTCACTGCGAACATCGATAAAAAAATGGTCTTTTGTCCTGCCACATTTGAAGCATCATGCTGTCAGATCATGCAAAATTAATTACGATTTTTCAAATTATCATCAACATCCTCTGAAAAGCTTGGCCGTCAAGACCGTATTGAATTTAGGATTTGATTCTTGTGATTTTAAGAAAGGCATAATATTTTCCATTTGACAAGACTGCAGACAGTCTGTTCTAAATGCTATGATATTTATTGAATGCTAAGAAGAGATTTATTTTTGAACGAATGTTATTTTGAGTTAATTATGGCCTTCTTGTCAATAGATTTTGCAAACTGTTGTTGTAATGCGAGGGGATAAAGTGAAACAGCAGCAAGCAAGCAGGTGTTTTGTTTTCTACATCGGGGGTAAAAGATCTGTTTCGAAGAAAAACAACACTCTTGCCTAAAAATCTTCATCAGACCGAAGTTTAAAATCAAGTTTCTTGTGGCTGGCCATTAATCAACCCCAATCGTATTAAACTGAATAACTTTACTCAGCTCATCAAAGAGGCATTGTCAGCCACACCATGGTCATACTTAAACATCATTTTAACCCGGAATTACATTCGTTGGGACCTCGATCAACAAAGTACTGCTTTACCATTTAAAAGCAGCCTTCTAGAAAGCTAATTTCTCCGATAATTTTACAAAAGGTTCAATGTAATATCAAAGAGGGAAGAACATAAAACTTTCCCGTCAGGTGCAAGCAATTTTCCAAACATTTTCGTTAACATTTTACACAAATCATGGATCATGGATAATGCATTAACGATTTTAATCTGACCAACGTTTTTAGTTAAATCTTCGTTAAAGCAATTTGACTCAGCATCTTTATCATCAATACTTTAGTTTGAAATTCACAATGCTAAATTTACACAAGAAAATGTTATATTTTGTAAAAAAAGAAGATATAATAGCCCAAAATAGCCGCTGTGAAGAAGATCTGGGATTTTCGAGATCACTACCAAATACTTATTCAAATCAGAATTTTAGGTCCGTGATAATCTACTAATTGTCAATCAGAAATCCTCTTGCAGATTGATCTAATATTCAGCTGTGATCTTCAATATATTCGGTAGAAATCAATATTTAACTTTAATGCTCTAAAAAAAATACATTCTAATGAGTCGAGCAAATCTTCGCTCGTTTTTGCTGTCAAGTGTGATCACCATTGGTTTTACAGCCACAACTACTACAGTTATCAAAATTGTTTTCTCTTGCCAACCGACATATTCATGTTTTTTACAGGTATATTCAATTGTTTGGCGGATAGATGTAAGTGCTAATACAGCTGTGATGAAACTTTTATGCCCGTAGGTTGCAAGCGTACAAGGTGGCCCCCGTTCTTCAAAGAGGATTTTATTTTTCAAAAAATATCAGGGAACCTGTACTATGAATAAAACGATCTCAGTTATTAATCGGTGCAATACCAGTTGGACGTAGCAATGAAAGATCAAAGAGTAAGAATTAAATAGTTGCAACTTATTTTCGATACTGTGGTTAGAGCTATCTATGGTTGTGCTAGGACACCTTACATGCAATTGGCGACCTGTCATATGTTTATAGGAAACATCTGTTTTACTATTCTTTAGACCGAGTGAAATCATTTGACAGCAGTAATGCTTGCTCAATAATGAGTCTGCTTCGCGCCTTTGTGGTAGTCCTTTTTTGGTCAAAGGTAGCAACAGCATCTGATGAGAAAAAGTCGTCACTTTGCGAGAAGGAATGCTCGATCAAGGTACGCAACTTTATTCAGCGATTAGTTGATGCATTTAGTCAGATTTTGAAATTTATAAAAAAATTAATGCAAGCTTCGTTAAGTTTCATCATAGGCATTGTAGAAACAAAAAACCTAGTTCTAAATTTCTTAAAAATTTGGGTAGAGTGAAACCGTTTTTATTCTTAAACAATGTAATTACAAAGTCAAACATTTCCACATTATGAGCAACATTATCGAATGCTTATTTTATGCTATCGTTGGTAAAGATGTCAATTAAATTGCAATTAAATGGATTTGACAATTGAAGTGATTATTCCTTGCTGTCGTGATTATTTTTGCGAAGGCTGCAAACTAGCAAGGCAGTATATTTGCTTATCAAATATAAATATGAAACCTGCTGCGGCGTGATGATGAACAACTACAGTTACATCAATCTTTTATCTTGAGTGGCTGATATCGTAATTGGCAAAATTGTTCAATATATCTGTGATCATGGCTAACGATAATGGGGTGATAATTTTGGAAGACAAAAAAGTCAACCAGAATGAAGACAATCTGCTCAAAGCGTAATCTAAATTGACTGAAAGACCTGGATGAAATCGAGGATGAAATGGTGCAAAATCTGTCTACAATCATCTCTTTACATCGCTCTTAATATTACAGCATCTGTAGACATCAAGCTAAGCAATAACCATACAGTCTATTCTTCATATTGTCCTGCACACAAGCTGATGCCTGTAGATAAGAATTTTTATAGCAATCTCAGGACACCAATAAAGGAAACGCTTTTACTAATTACTCTGATAAAGCAACCACTTTATTCGCCGTGAACGAGAGAATCTTCAGTTGTCCAGCATATCATAAAAATAATTGATGCCGAAATAGAAGAAAATATGAATGAAATAGTGGTAATAGCAGCCGATTTCCGAGTTAACTGCTTTCGATTTTTTATTAACGATTGTCTCTGAGTGAGGCTGTTGCTAGCAAACATTTCCTTTAGAGATAAAGCTTTAATAAAAAATAAAGTATGATGTGAATTTGATGATGCGTTACAACAGTTGATAGCGACATCACAGTATGCTTCTTCCTGTTCCAATTAGGCGCGCGTTGTTCTTTGCTTCTCGCATAAGCCTCACATCATAGCCTAGTAATCAGGATGGAGAGAAAAGTTAAAACAAAAAAAATCAATTTGATCTTTCTCATGGAAACAGCTGCTGGGTCTTCTGCAAGTTTTGATAAAACCCTTCAAGCGAACTATTGTAGCTGGCTCTGGTTACAGGCTGATTAAAATCTATCTGGGAAAATTTTACTACAGCACAATAGTAGCCCAAGCACCGTGAGTATTATGGATTTCCTTTTACAGCAGCAAACATGCTAAGGTTCAAAAACCCCATCTCAGTGATATCATATTGTAGTTTTGACTTTGAATCAGTAATCAGATCCCGCTGATCACTGTCAATTTCCTGCCAACAAATATTGATAAGTTTATCATTTCCTTTATTGGGGAAAAATACAAAATTACAGGTCCTCTTTTACAGGTTCTCTACAGGCTCTCTCTTACAGGCTCTCTCTTGCAAGTTCTCTCTTACAGGCTCTCTCTTGCAGGCTCTCTCTTGCAGGTTCTCTCTTGCAGGTTCTCTCTTGCAGGTTCTCTCTTGCAGGTTCTCTCTTGCAGGTTCTCTCTTGCAGGTTCTCTCTTGCAGGTTCTCTACACTAAACAATTCGTTGAGTGGATCGCGATGCACAATGCCAAAAATCAAAATCAAAACCCATAATACGCTAATACCTTAGAAAATGCTAAACAATTAGAGTGCCATAAGATGTCGCATTATGTAAGATTCTTTACAATTATAACAGGAGAGACAAAGAACGGATGAACACATCCAATAATTCACTTCGTGCGTCAGTAAATTCTAACAAAAGATCAGTGGAAAAATCCAACACAGCAGAGAAATAAAGAGATCGAGATTAAGGTTGGCAATGAGAGGATGGCAAATTTACAATGCTTGATCCGCGTATCAGTTATTCTTGTCAATAATTAACGTTTAGCTATCTCCAGACCTTGCAAAAGAGAAAAGCAGATGTTTTAGGTCCAAAGCTAGCTACCTCACACCGGATAAAGGATGAAAGAAAAAATCACAGACAGAGTAACTGTGAAGAAGAGAGAATGCTTTCTCCAGCGCAGCGTTTCAGGTGAACTGAAGTGAAATTTGCTATTGGAGCAAATAAATGAGACTTTTGAATAATAAGAAATTCTGTTTAAATTTGTTTGATATCTCATTTCGTTATAAAGTTATCCATTGATTTCAAGTACTACCTGATGAAGTCGTTTTGTTTGCAAATTACTAGGATAATGTATGGAAATATAGCTTGATTTATCTTTCAAAGGTTACAGTTAAGAAACTTAGCAGGCTAGCAACATTAATGAAAGATACATTGTTCAACAAATTAATATGATGTTTTAAAAGTCATTTTAATGAGGTAATGAAGTCATTAGCCAATCCTACAGCATAGTGGATAACTCAAAAAAAGGGAAAAAAGGTATCAACAAATTTTAACATAAGTTTTTATTATTCAACAGTGCTTTTTATTTGCAACAATAACAATTTTTGCTTCAAGCTACCTCCAACAAGACATTTAACTTGTGTGTTACTGTGCACATTTGTTATTATTTACTATTTAAATAAGTTATAAAAATTTCCTTTTCCCAGCTTCAGATGGAGGAAACCTGCAAGTCAGCTTGCTCAATAGTTGGCAACTCGATTTGTGGTAAGAACTTATCGCTACTCAATCTGTACCTGTACCTGTATCTGTATCTGTATTCGTATTTGTATCTGCATCTGTATTGGTATCTGTATCTGTATCTGTATCAACCTTATCACAGCTAACGTATTCTGTATCTTTGTTAGCAAAAATTAGATATAACTTTCTTGTATTAGGCATGATCTGTGGTAAGAACTTATCACTACTCAATCTGTACCTGTACCTGTACCTGTACCTGTACCTGTATCTGTATTCGTATTTGTATTTGTATCTGTATCTGTATCTGTATCTGTATCAACCTTATCACAGCTAACTTATTCTGTATCTTTGTTAGCAAAAATTAGATATAACTTTCTTGTATTAGGCATGATTCACTTGGCCTTAAAAACCTTTCCAAAGTCCCTCAAATTTTGGGGCTTCAAAATATCCTCCAGGTAGCCAAAAATATCGAAATTATAAAAATAGGTTACGAAGAAACAAAAAATTGGCAACCAACGAATCCAGACAGCAAAAACAAGAATTGGGGAAGGATTCTAGAAATCGTATGTTATAGAGGCAGTTTTTCTTATTCTAAACTGAAGATTTGAAGATTTTATCTGAATAGCTGACACTTGTTCTTCATTGTTGCTGTTGCCGCTCTTCACCCGAAAAGCGCAAACGCTTGGGTTAAGGTGGTGTATTATCAAATTCAAAAAATCCACTATCAAATTGTTGACATGTTACAATTTTGTTGAATAATAATTACTTTTTGGAAGGGAAAGTCACAAACAAAGTATCGCTAATTGATGTGAGTAGAAAGAATGCAATAACACTGCGGTTTAATGATTCCTGCGGAGGAGCATCAGAAGAAGGATTTGCTGTGATTGCACAGGTGCAGAGAGCCAATGAAAGCGTCCCAGCAGAGGTTTTCATGCCTGATTTACAGCCGATTTCTATCGTGAGTTAGATTTGTATCCGTATCATGTTGCCATGACAATCTAACTCATGCATCAGATTTATAGCTTCTTAATTGTATCAAGCAAACCAACAACGAGAGGAAATGAAATATCTTCTATATCGATTTAACCGTTGCTTTCCCTAATTTAACAGTTGCTTAATGTTGTTTATAAAACTTTTTGTACAAGCATGGGTGTGAGTATTTGAAACATTTTGCAATTTGTTGAGTCCTTAAGATAGATAAGAGCAACAAGTCTCTAACAGATTTGCTCGACATTACAGATTAATGATATTTTCATCCAATTAAAATCTTATCTTACAGCACCGTGGGACAAAATTCTTCATAGGTAATCTGGAAGCAGGTATTGGTTATCGGTATAGAACAGCTGTTGTTGCGAGAAAGATAACGACAGAATGGAGTCACTGGAGTAATACAGTTACAACAAAAGGTGTATTAATTCTCCTTATAACACGATGAAGATATGTTGGTTTGATTCCTGCCAAACAAGCCTATTCTTTTGCACAAAAATTGAAATTGTGGGTGAAGATAATGAACCCCTTTTGCAACCCTTTCACGGGAATTACAAAATATTTAAGCTTGAAACCACTAAGAGGTGCTTTTTCAAGTGACCTAACGAATAGGCATTTTACGATATCGAAATTTGCACAATAATATTTGTTTGCTTTGCAATACAATTAACTCACGCAGTCTTTGAATCCTGTGCTTCAACCAAAAGAAATATCAAGTAATACAAAGCAAAGTATGCAAGTAACATTATTTCAAAATTCCTAAACCGTTGATATTATTCCTAAACGCACAAAGCACTGGCATTACAAAAAGCTGATTTCAAGCAATGAACGAAAACTATGTTTTGAAAACATAAATACGCTTTCACTGTGCTGTGGATATTGCAAGGAGCTATCTGGCTTGAAGCCATCAAATGAACTGTCATTCAAACAATTCCTTCTAATTAAAATAGATTGAGCCTTGATGCTGCGGCTTTCGAATTAAGACCACCTTATTTAGTGTCACAGCACACAAGCTCAGCTGACAACTGTTTCTATCTTTTCACGTTGATTACATTGATAAGTGGTTGTGAGAAGTCAAGCGGAGCGAGAATTACGAATAGCAGTGTGAATTCTTGTTAGCTGATTTTTCAAGCTTCAAGAGTTAGCTATTTCGCAAGAAATTGTCAAGGAAATCACTTCATTCTTCATTGCATTGTGACTATTTTGTTTTGTTCTTAAGGTGGATGCAACCCAGTCAACTGTGGGTTTGATAAGGTTGAATTTTGTCCATGCCCACCAACTAATTTACGGTTAGCAGGATCAGTTGCTCGCAGTCAATTCTATTACGTCATTCTGCTAAAGCTAATATGGAAGCCTCCATTAGGTGAGAGCAACAATATGAATGCCATCGATTTTACACACGTGATCTTACTAGTGGTAAATGCCTTCCTCGTTTGGAATTGAGTTTTGTCCCATCCATGTATGGGTTTTTCTGAATGGAAGTGATGTGGGAAATAAAATATGTTACTCTTTTAGTGAAAGGAAATGGTTCTTTGCATCTTACTGAGTATCGAATACATGTGAAACTTACTGGAGAGTCAAGAAAAATAGTGACTTGCACAAAGATGTGGGAAATACTTCATGTTGGAGGACCTTTAACAACAACAGTGAAAAATGAGGTATATTGCAACAATGAAATCGAATAACTGCTGTATGGATATTTGTGACAAAGAAACAATATTCCTGGTAATGGAATTACAGCATGTATGCATTAGTATTTGTTAGCGGATTGGGTTATCCTCTAATCCTGAGTGCAACGAACAAATCATTATTGACTGTATGACACTAATGAGAAATTAATCGCTACATTGCAACAAGCTTAGATTTGATAGATGTTAGAGTTTGTTGCTGGATGTAATGTCTTTCGTAGAATGAAACAAGCTTGGATTTGATAGATGTTAGAGTTTGTTGCTGGATGTAATGTCTTTCGTAGAATGAAACAAGCTTGGGTTTGATAAATTGATAGAGTTTGTTGCTGGATGTAATGTCTTTCGTAGAATGAAACAAGCTTAGATTTGATAGATGTTAGAGTTTGTTGCTGGATGTAATGTCTTTCGTAGAATGAAACAAGCTTAAATTTGATAGATGTTAGAGTTTGTTGCTGGATGTAATCTCTTTCGTAGAATGCTACAAGCTTGGATTTGAAAAATTGATAGATGTTAGAGTTTGTTGCTGGATGTAATGTCTTTCGTAGAATGAAACAAGCTTAAATTTGATAGATGTTAGAGTTTGTTGCTGGATGTAATTCTCTTTCGTAGAATGCTACAAGCTTGGATTTGATTGATGCCATACATCACATAAACAAACCAGGACATTCTATTCATGGAGGACCTTTCTTGCAAGGATGCTCATACGAGATTTCGGTAGGGGCATGTTAGACCTGACCATCAATTCACCTTCTTTAAATTGAATAAAACCCTCAGTCACATGTTTGCAACATCTGAAATACTCCGAAGAAGAAAAGCATAATTACATAATTAAATAATTTCACATATTCAAAATACTACTTTTTCTGCATTTTTGGTTTGTATTATGCTTATTGTACATTGTTGCAGAACAATTTCCTTTTAGATTTGCAGCTTGCCTTTTGCATGCTATCAAGGTCATCACACTGAAGCAACCTTCACGATACCAGGTTAGTTAAATTAAGCATTTATCAAGAGAAGAAGCTTTTAAAACAGCCTGACCTTGCTTTCTAGCTATATCAGGTATTTCATAATTTTAAATGATTTTGTTTTTTTATAGATTGCGTTCAAGGGTATTGCAAATGCAAAAGTGAGTAAGCCTTATGTTAATGCTAATGTTCAAATGTTAATGTTCATATTTCTACTTCGCTAGTATGCTGTTTTTGATTTGGTTGCATGCTTCATTTTATAGAATACAAAAAACCAAGTGAGATCAACAGAAACGATTCTGCAATCAATGTTTTTCACTTGAACACAACGATGGACCTAACGTGGAATAGCAGCTCATGGATTCAAGAATTAAAAACTTTGAAGTTTTTTGAAGTCGATATTGTCAAATATAGTACGAAAGGAAAAGACTACAGTAGAGATAAATTGAACTTCACTAACAGTGTTAGTTGTCGTTTTAAACAATCTTCTATTTGATTATAACAGGATATTTTTGCATGCTATAAAAAGCGATGAGAGAAGCATACAAGTTATGTGATGTCTACCATTTACTATGTAAAGAGGTTTATAAATATAAAAAATATTCCTAACAACGAAACAATTATATTTTTTATCCAGGTACCTTATTATCAGTTGTCAGTTCAGAATATTTTCAAGTACAAAACTTTAAAGGTAAGACATTTTTGATTAACTGCTGATTTATTTTATATCCTTGGTGCACTCTTTTTTCAGCTGTTTCTTGGTTAAATTTTAAAATCTCTAGATTTCCGTGAAAGAACATAACAACCACACAAACCTAATATTGCTGAAAGTAGACCTGTGCTTAGAGAAAACTAAGTTGAGGATTGGACGAATATAGTATGATATATTATGTTCTTTTCTAGATCACAATTATAGCAAGAGATGCATTTTTCTGTCATTTGGAGCCAATGCTTAGTAAAACGGTGATTGTTGAAGGTAAACCCAACAAACATACTGAGATTATTAATCACTATCTTACTTAACTGTTTATAACTGACTTCAAGCTGGACATGAAATATTTATTTCTTCTTAGCTCCCCTCACTACATCCCTGAATTCGAGCTGATAGAGCTCACTTGGATAACTTTAAATTATGAAAATGCATTGTAGGCTTCAAACAGACGATACCATCACCAAACAATGTTGTCACACCTTTGAATTCAACTGGACCTGGTAAGAGTAAGTCAAAAAATTCTTTTCTATTCTTGTCCTTTCTTCTTTACTAATTGCAATGAAGCAAATTTAACCTATTTAATTAGCCACTAAACTTCTTAAGCTAACTAAACGTGTCATAAAACACAATAATCTAGGCTACAGATGAGTCCTCAACATTTTGGTCTGATTTTTTTAAGGTGACAAAAATTGGCTGCAAATGGCTTCAATAGGAATGGCACTATTTGTAGTATTGTTTGTTGGCATCGCTGTGCTATTGCTCAAGTATATGCGTGAGAAAAATACAGCAAGACAAAACAATCTGAGTACGAGATATACAGCTCAAAATCTAACAATCAACCACTACAATGATGATGGAAACAGCCAAGCTGGGTAAATCTATTTTCACTCTCAAAATGTCGATGGTAGTCTAAAACGAAATTGATACGACCTTTATTTGTTGTTTTGCTCTTGTTGTTTTAAAAAATGGATGATTTTCTACATAGGGCAACTCACTGTGAGGGGAGCAAATCTTCTGATATGGAGCAAAATCCATTATATATATCACACGACTCACCAGATGCTTTCGAATTTCCTTATTCAAGATTGCGCTTCGTTAAGGTAAATGAATGAAGAAATAATGTTACTATGTATGCTACTATGTGTAATAAAATGCGTGCAATAATATGCGGTATTATGTGATGTATTATGCATGGCATTATACATTGTACAATGTGTTACAACATTCATGGTGAAAACTTTGCTAAATACGTAGACTTTGACAAATAACGTAGTGGTGATAAATTTGTAACATTAATTGCTATTACAGGTGCTAGGTAAGGGTGCATTTGGAAAAGTTTGCCTTGCTTATGCACATGGAATTCTAGGAAAGAATGAAGACGTGCCAGTTGCTGTGAAACAACTTAAAGGTAGCATGCTAGTATTGAAAACGTTATGTTTCCGACCAAACATTATTATCATTATCGCTAGTTATGTTTTATCTATCTCAATTGATGACACGCATTTGAAGTCATTCGCATCTTTATAAAACTGACTTGAAGATATCAATCTCTAGAAAGACCATCTGACCAAGAAGCATGTGAATTTTTACAAGAAATAGAATTCATGAAAGGAATTGGCATTCATGAGAATGTCATAGGAATCCTTGGGTGTTGTACACAGCAGCTTCCTTTGTGTCTTGTTGTTGAATATCTGCCTAATGGAGACCTTCAGACATACTTGAGAAAACTAAGGAAACAGGTTGAAATTTTGTTTTTAATCTCTTCAATCTTATAATCTGTTCAAATATTTATCATTGGATTCACTCTTTTTCATCAGCACCTGTTGATATATTTTTAAGGTCTTAACCTATTAAGATATAAAGACGCGGCATTTCCCTTTTCTGTTAAGATTTGATTTTTCTTCATAGTTTGAGAAAGAAAATCATGCATATCTAGAAAGTTTATTCACCTCAAAACCAGCTGCCGTATCAACATCACCAAGAGTGAGTTATGATTATGATTCAGCCAGACCACTTCTGCCCAGGGGGTCACTGGTGAGTAAATTCATTTTGTTACTCAAATAACTAATTCTGATGATTGATTGAAGTATCAAAATGAACTAATTATTATGGACGAAAACATTAAGACAAGGCTGCAGAGTGGTATGGCCTCTACCAAGGGGTAAAGAAGGCAGTGTTTACAGTTTCATGTTTTTTCAGGATACCACATCTCACGCAAGTTATCCCCCGTCAAACAATGGATTGTTCGACACAAAAGGTAAGATATTTTTAACTATTTATTTCCGCGCGTATTCGTAAAGACTTCATGTTAGTAAATTACTGACTTAAAGACTACGAAAAGATAATGCATTGCGTTACTGTTCTGCATTTCTAGACTGGTTATATACTCGCAATTTCCGTACTTAACTTCTCTATTAAACATTCTTTTCGCTGATTTTAATAAAATATGTAACTTTTCCAAAAAATAGATTTTATCTTTTTGGACATCAATAAAGAAATGTTTGTTAATTTAGAAAAAGATAAAGAAGAAGATACTATCAAGAGCAATGCACAAGCTCTTAATCCCCAAGATCTTCAAGCTTTTTCACTTCAAATAGCATCAGGAATGGTTTGTATTCAGAATATTCGTATTTTCCAATTTTATATCAATATGTCCAATCCTCGTCTTAAGATGCAAAGAAAATCGCTACTTGAGGCTGCTTGCTAATTGACAATGACATGAGAAACTATGACAAAAGGTGAAACTACGACAAAAGGTGAAACTATGACAAAAGGTGAAACTATGACAAAAGGTGAAAC
>JAACYV020213977.1:3790-18887 GCA_009936425.2 Chrysaora fuscescens | reverse complement strand
CAGAAAATTGCAGTGTGAAGCACATGTTTTAGAAACACAATATGATTGAAAAATTCACAGCTTTATAAAAAGTGGCAGCCTCACCAAATTAATAAGCAAGCCATTCAAACTCCAATTTTCTTGTGTTTTATTCATGTTATTGCTAATTGTTGAAAGGTCGGCAGTTCCAGTAGGTTTAATATTGAAATCACGCATCAATTTAGACATATCCCTAAAGCAAAAATATTAGATGTTTCAATCAATTCATTATATCTATACAAATGGATATATTTCTACTTGCCTTAAAGATTAATGATTAAAGGAAATCATAGTTTAAGAAGAAACGAAAAAGGGGTGTCGGCAATGATGTTTATTAAGATGAAGATGACAGCATAACATTAGCTTGGTACCCTAAATCATTTGATTGATTTAGAAACAAGAAAAAGATAAAAGAAACAGAAAGACACACCCATTGATGCCTATACCAGCTTTTGTGATGTCTTCACTTTCTACTAAGTTTTTTAGCTCCACAGGAAATCCTTTAACAGAAAAAGTGCAAACTGTTGGTTTTCAAATTCTACACAAGTTGTAGCAACGAGTGTTCATAACAATTTAAAATTCAGAATTTACAAAAATTTATGATCATTTTCAAGAAAACTGACCATTCATTGCAGCCAGATGGAAGATATGGCAGGTTTGACCTGACATACAGATTTGCACAACAGCAGTCTTTCCTTGCAAGCCTCCATAGTTCACCTTCCATTCCATATCAAAACCACATACAGATGGCATACTAGAACTGCTGAAATTCAAACATTTTTTTTAAAAAAAGCTGTAAAAATAACCATAATCAAAGCCACAAACAAAGACAAACAATATTAAAACAAAGGTACTAATCAAAAACAAAACAAATAAAACATTTTTTGTCTTTATTTCTCTTTTGTTTCGTATAATTGGAATCTAACCTTTGAGCTTATTTCTAATGCAATAAAAGAATAATTTAAACAAAAATCTACCTTTGTAATATGTCATAACAAACGAAATTGCACTCATCTTTGATGTGTGTGTAATGAATTCTTCCGTGATACTCTAAATAAGGCAGGTTTTTCTCTAGTAAATTTGGGTCTGCAATGGAAGGAGGCAAAACTCGAGTAGATGACATAGACTTGCCCTGTTGGTCAAAATATTAAAAATCAATATAATTAACTTAATTACTCAAAAAGCAAAAAACGACATTCAAAATGCAGCTAAATAAAAGAAAAAGAGTGAACCAAGACACTTGCTATTGTATCAAGGTTTTCAAAATGGAAATTTAAACATATATCATTATTCATCATCAAGTTTAAGATGACATACTTCGTTTGATATTTGCACATCTTTACTTTCCTTTCTTTGATCTGTGGAAAAAATAAAATAGAAAAACATATAACTTTAGACTAAAAAAGATTATTTGAAGGCAAGGAAATCAATTTAATTAGAGAAACTATGGCTGACTTTGATTATAATTGCAAATGAATAGTAGGCCTAAGGGGGCTATAACTATGACTTGCTTTATTACTGCCGCATGAAAAATTATCTTTACCTTCCCTCATCCAGGCTGGCAAAGTTCTCTTTGCCATCGTCTTAATCAATTTACAAAGTTGAAAGTATAGTCCTACTCAAGGAAAGAAATAAAAAAATGACTTTACCAGAATTGAAATGAGTAGTAGAATATTACATTGAATATTACCGCCCCTTTTCATTACGAGGCCAGAGCATCATGGTCTTGGTGGAACAAATAACTTTTCTGTTCGAAAAAATGAATTACACAAATTCTTTAGCGGGAACTAGTTTAGCGTATCAATAGAAATTGAGACAACACAAAGAAGATAGGCATAATATCAAATAGTAGATTACATCACAATCTTTATTTAGTTAACTAACTTCTATTTACACTAATATGTTAAACGCATAAAGCTACAATCTGATCATTTGTTACGATGAGCAGCAAATTTATCAACAACATTGTACACAGAAATGGGTATTGGAAACTGATCATGCAAAAGATCAATTTGATAGAAAGCCTGTAGCAGTTACATGCTGTAAAAATCAAAGTAAATTGCTATTTAAAATCATAGGTAGTCCATATATGACAGGAGAAGCGCCAATGAGATAAGGCAGACGACAGGCATCTCTTGAATCTGTCATATCTTGCAACAAATTACTATTCGATTTTCCCTCCAACCAACATTTAAGAAGATGAACAAGAAATCTGTCAATATCTTTGTCAGTTACATCCCAAAGATTAGCTACAACAGCAGGGCTAAAATTGAAGAACGGAAAAATCAAAAGCTTGAAGAGTAGCTAAACCTGAAATCATTATAATGAATCAGTGGCAACCATAAAAGAAGGAATGCAGAGAAACTCACCAGCCAGCCATTAGATAATTTAGAGCCATGCCACGAGCTTCGAGTTCACCTTTCACCTAATACGATGATAACGAAACATTTTACAGCATAAAATCTTAGCAACCTCAACTACATTAGCAATAAAGCGAATGGCAATGAATTGATCAAACAATCGTATTTACCTGTAGTTTGCCGCTGCTGCATCCCATTAGAAAAGAAACAGCTTTGCATCGAATGCGCTGCACATCTGTACCTTTTAAAAATTCTTGTCCATTTCCATGTCCACAATATCTAGAAAAATCATTGAATGTTGAATGGCATGATGAAGGACACGCTGCTAAAATCAGCTTGAGAGAAATTCTAAATTTATTAATCTATTAACTTGCACTTACACAAACATACTGTAATCTTGCAAAGCATTTTTGTATTCTCTTTCAGTTGGAACTTTACCACTTATGCCTGTCCAACCATTTGTTCTGAAAAATTCCACAAAAATATCGATAAGAAAATGTTAGTACAATAAAAAGAAGATCGCAAGATGACGTGACATAAGACTTTCGATTTGTTATTAGCAGACTTAGATGAAGATATCAAGGAGATATTTCCAATATTAAACACATTTTCCAGAAGCAAATAGGGAAACATCGAAAACAAAAACCTGCAAAACCATTTTTCAAATGTTTTCTGCGTGTTTTGTAGATCATTTCGTGGATTCAGAACATAAAATGTATTTGCTGTATTGACGCCATTTGCAATTAAATCCTGGAGAAAAAAGGCAAGATAAGCACACCATTATGAAAAGAGATCAAAGAATGAATCTATAAAAGGTACAGCTTTGAAAACCCACGTTTTAAGATGTTAACATAAAGCCATGAAAAGAAAATGAGAGTATAATTAATTACCTTTGAGTTTAGTAAACTGAGCCGGGCAAAAATGGCCGAAGGCATTCGGGACAAGATCTGACCTCGCACAATCGACATACTTTCCCAAGGTATCTTTTGCAGTTCCTTTACGTAAACAGATAAATAGAATGATTTATAAAAAAAGAAAAAAAAGAAGAAAAAAAGCTAATAAGATGACAAGAACAAGTCATTTAAAAAGTTAATGATAATCATAATAATGAAAACTGCGATACCTTATCAAGAACAAGAATTACTGGAAATCGTTTCACTTTGCCAGCTTGAAACCTCTGTTGGGGCTTTCTGGAAAGGATATCTTACAAGCTGATAAATATACAACTTTGAAAATCGTAATGCAACCATCTCTAGTAAGAAACGAAGCCCAACAATGAAGTCAGCATCAACCGTTTTTTATATAACTCTGAACTTGCTTTCAAGCTTACCTTGATTTCCTATTTTTTCCTGAAGTATTAGATGGCTCTTTATTTTGGACATTATCATTTTCAAATTGCTCAGCTTTTTCAATAAATCGCTGCAATAAATAAAATATTTCGTTCTTTATGATCCTTTACAGTGTTGCCAGTGAGAAAAACTTTGTTCTAAGTTTCAAAATAGTAAATTTTAAAATAAAAAAATCAAGATAAGAACTGCCTCTGGTCGAATTCAACATTTGATATGAAAAACAAAGAATAAAATTTATACCTCTAAAATTGCTTCATCGAATCGATTTCCTAATATCTTCTGCAGAGCTTTTTTCACTTGGAAGTGGTCCATAGCTTGATAGCTATCGAGAATTACCTGATAAATAGAAGATGGCATGTTCTTCAATAAAAAGAAATCCTCCATAAAATAAAGTGCAACGAATGAAGCAATCAAAAGAAAGGGCTGCATCAGCATGATTACAACGAATGGCTAGAATTAAAAAAGTCGAAAATCTAGATTTAAAGATGCAACTTCTATCTTCAAGAAATGAGTCTGAAGAGGCATTACCTCAACAATGTTGTTTGGCAGTAAAATATTGAAATGCTCCTTGCATTCATTGCAGAATTGGTCAGCATATAATTCCAAACATGTTTGTTCGTCATGAGCTTCACGCTCACCAAGAATAATTCCTTTCCAGCATCCTAGCCATTTATTTTCAACTTTATCCAGGACTTTCTACGATTTAAAAATAAATCAAGAAATGGAAAAGAGCTGCTGCGTCTGGAAATACAAGTAAGCTCACTATTTGGCAAGACAATTAGAAAAGATAAACTAAAAATTGAAATAAACAGATATAGCAAGTGATCATTAGATCACCTCAATTTTTCCATCCAAACGTTTCCGATTTTGCCACCATGACCCAATATCTTCCGTTTGCAAAGTTTGTAAACTTTCTTCTAATAGTTCTTCTAGTTCTTCGACTGGATCTGTTTGAAATGCTGAAGATAGATCTCGAACGAGGCCATTGATTGTAGAATTCTTAACAATAGACATTAAATTAGAATGGATTAATATAGAGATCAGCATAATATGCAAACAATATTCCAAGATTGACAGTACAGATTATCTACCAGCTTACACAAAGATGGATTGTAACTACTAGTGATAAGGAAACAGAAAATAAATGTCATAATTTATATTTCTCTTTACCTCCAAAACATCATCTTCATCGTCACAAAGAGGAATGGACAACACAATAGGGTTCTTTTCGGCTTGCAAACGTGAAGTTATTAAACGTTTCTTCCCAATTTTTGACATTCTGATCGAACATATCCTCCAACCTGAAAATAAAAAAAAGTTTGAAAAGATTTGGTGCTTTTATGGCTTCAGGTGTGAAAATGCAAGGTTCCATAATTTTCGTCATCTAAAGGTTTGCAAGTTTAAATCAGACTTACTTATCTAAACACCAACCAACAAGAATAAATATTTTTTTAAATAATTTATCCTTTTTAAAACAAGAAATAGTCATAAAAAATTATTTTACGTACCTCGAGGTAAAGACTTTTGTATTTCACTAAGCTGTGAATGATTTTGAAAAGAAAACGGTTGATGGGAAATGGTTGGCAAAAGTTGCTGTTGTAATATTTTGTCTTTATTTTGACACATTTTTGCAGGATCCTGTGAAGTGAAAACAGATTTAAATAATATATTCTGAGATTATGAAACTGAGATTATGTTTTGCAACCGAAAAAAGTGAGCAAAAGAAAAAAGGTAAATACTTAAGAATCACGTCTGTAATAAATCAATTATTTACAAGTTACTTCGAGCTTTTGTGATCTGATTATTGTTACAATAAAAAATTTAAAGATAAATTTCAGGCTTAAGTAGGCTGATGTTCATTTATCAAAGAGTTTTGTATTTTATAAACTCGTAATTTCCTGGAAAAGAACATACCTGGGAATCGTTTGATTTCCTAAAATACGAGAAGTATTGATTAATAGAAGCAAAGTATTTTTATAGCAATTTGGTAAATCATTAATTTTGTAAATTTGTAATCTATCTATAAGAGTGTTGTGATTCTAATTTAACTAATATCTTTCAAGGAATGAAATTGCAGAGATTTCCATAAGTGCATGGCGCTTTGTTTGAAAAAATTGCTTGTTGATTATCACATGTATTATTTTATCTATAACAAATGTGAACGTAAACTTTCATACCTCATCTCTTTCAATATTCGCATTTGCATCTGTTCCTTTAACAACATGGCAAAAGAAAGCTGTTCGTAATAGATGGCTTTTTCTACATTACTATATCCAGTTACTAAAGTGAGAAGGTTGAAGAATTTCTTTATTAGCAAACAATCCAAGGAAGAAACAAGATACGAAAGAGCCTCATAACACAACTGGCTGACGTCAGCAGCACAACTACCTGAAAATCAAATGAAATCATTGATGAACTTTTGACAACATTCAATATCTGTAACACTAACAGTACAGGTACTTCTTACAGGTCGCATAAATACCATCCTTATTAAATCTAACCATAGAAACCATGCTGGTAGTACGAAATTCGTTTTGCCAACAAATATTCAAATACAACTGCACGTTTGCCTTATTTACAGTTTTCAATTTGCATAAAATAGTGTGCCAGAAATCTATCTCTTTCTTTGCGTCCGCCTTTTTCATAGTATATACTTTTTAGCTACCTCTTTAAGTACAAATTTTTTTATGCATTAATAAAGTGAACAGCTAGAATGAATACGTTACCAGTGGCGTTTCTACTTTATCCAGTTTACAAAAGGATTTGATTTATGTAACCAATAAGAAGATTGTTTAACAAATATATAACAAATAAGCTACAAAATTAACTGAACGTGAAAGTATTTGCAGTATTAGTATAACTAAAATTTGAAATAAAGATATGGTAAATTTTTATACCGCTAGTTGCATCGATTTCTTCTACTGCGTTGTTATTGTCTGAAACTTTCTTCGATTTCTTTCCACGTCCACGCTTTGAAACTACAGCTCGCTTGGTTTTTGTTTTAAGACTAGATTCTTCCCTTTCTGTGACTTCACTGTTTTGCTCTGACTTATTTAGCAAATATTCTTCAAAGGTCCATTTTAATCTCACATCCTTCATTCCATTCCCAGACTGAAGCAGCATCACACAATAATCATAATGCAATTTGGCAATCGCTCTTCTGTTATTATGCACGAGTAATTTCTCAGACTTGCAACTCAGAATCTCATTTCTCAAAATACTGAGGGAATTCTGAGATGCTAATCTCTCAGAGTTAACAAATTCATTAGACCCATTCAGACATTTCAATTCAATGGATTCATCGTAAAACAATAATCTTGTAATATCTTGCGAGTTCAAACATCTTAAATCTTTCAAGATCTCTTCAAAATCACACGACTGAACATGATTATGAACAGCATCCACAAATGTCACATTTTTCTTTCCCTTTTTCTTACTGCCGAGATCAAAGACACCTTGTAGATCTTTAAGAGCAACTTTACTTTTCTCTCGAGCACAATCCAAAGCATCTGCGATGGCTTCAGTCTTTAAGGGTTCAGTATAATAATCATCCCCAATGCCAGCACATTTACTGCTCAGAATTAAGTACCGAATATTACATTTGAGTAGAAATAAATCAGAACAGAAGTCACATGAACAATCACGGGCATGCTGGTGAAGCTCAACAATCATAAGGTCATCTTTTTCTCTTTCAACTCCTTCAGTTAGTATCATAGCTACTTTTCTAAGGGTCGCCGGCAATTTCATATTTTCATGTAAGATCAAATCGATTTCTGCTTCCTCTAAGAGAAATTCCAGTTCCCTAAAGATAGAATCGACACAATTATTTCACACCAATGAACATAATCATGACAGCAGAGATCGGTTATGGTAGGATAAAAAGGAAGAGAGGATAATTACAAGATACCTTTGAGTAATCGAGAACTTGTGACAGAGAAGAACGGCTTCCTTCACGTGAAATTTGGCCTCTGGAAGGCTGCCCTGCATTTTATATCGTTGAACAAGATACAACAAACAATTCAAGAGCCGATCAAGAACACTCCATGGCGACATTGAATTTAAATCTGCAACATTTGAAATAATCATGATTTTTATTTCAAAGATCAGATCAAGAAATACTGTTCAAATAAAATTAACAAGTGATTGAATTAGTTCTTTTAAGATATTAAAAATAGAACTAACTGGAATAAAAATTTCAATAAATTTTTCATTGAAAATACAATGGGGAAGAAAACCTAGAATAAAACTTGCTCTACTGAGAACAAGAGATAGTAATAATCTCAAAATCACCTGAAATATCAAACTCATCTTGTTCATTATTTTCAAAATACAATTTGAAGAGACTTCTTAAGATTTTTAGGGCTTCCAGTGCAACCAGAATTGGCTGGTCTAAAAAAAAATGAATAACAATAGTCAGTCGTTGGATTATAGGATAAAGTTCGTACTCAAAATCACTTATGATAATAATAAAGGTAAAAAAGTAAGTCATGCGGTCAATTGTATTTATAAAATATTAATATTATACCTTGAACAGCATAACTATCTCTAGGAATTTCTTGAGAGAAGGCGAAAATCATGAGCGCTTCTGCCTTGATGAAGAAAGAAGTTGGTGTCTTGAGAAGAACAAAATCATCAGTAAGAACTCCATTGATAATTTCCTCTGCTTTCGTACACTGCAAGACAATAAAAACGTAGCAACTACAACATAACATCTACAGCATCTGCACCAGAACATATAGCACCAAGAACACTGACAAATAGACGTGATCAATCTTTAATTCAAATAATTCCTATCTTATCTTACCTCTCCGAATCTATTGCAAATTGTGGCTTCTGCGATGGCAATGTGAATGTTTTTATAACTGCTGCTGCCTTTATGATTGCGTAATGTTTGAATTACTTTAATTACACTTGAAACATCAAATAACTGGGATAACAAGCGGATGACTTCGCAAGATGTGACGATCATCATATCTGGAGTTTCATTGAAGCCAAGATAATTGCCATTCAATAATGATGAAAGATGAAAAGAATGAACTGAATTCAAAGCCTGAAAGAAAAATCATGCAGTATTTTATAGTATTTTTATTTAATAGTTGAATAGAATGCTTTTCGCAATAGCTAAAATATTTCAAGATGTATCAGAACAAAAACCCGAACTCTACTACAACTAGAAACGAAGATTATTCTTAAAAAGTAAAAATATCAACTTGTTATTTTCATGGCACAAAAATAATGAAAACGAATATAGAAATTTGGTTAACATATATGTTTAGATAGAGGTGATTAAAACGAATATAGAAATTTGGTTAACAAATGTGTTTAGATAGAGGGGATTGAAGAAAACCAAAGATGAGCTTCTTACTGGGCAGAAGGAATAAGAGAACTCTGAGATGAGAATGTTGGAAATATCAAATAAAAGATATACCTGACGAAGCAGAGAATAGATAAAGCCCATAAGCTGTAAACATTTTGCACTTCTTTCAATTGATTTGAAGAAACATTCAAACTAAAAATAAAAGACATATTCTAACGCTAGTCTAATGCTAGAAAAAAGAAATTAAGCACCACAAAGAAGTTACATTGTAAGATGAACAAAAGCCGTAAAATTAATGCTTAAAAATGTTGTTAGGTTATAAGGGAACCACTAGTAAATTGTGGTAAGTAAATAAAGGTTATTGCAAATAAACATACTGAACAATCTGACTTTCTATTGAGGACATCTTGAACGTGCAAAGTCCAAATATTTAATGCAGCATTGAATGACGAAACAAATTCTGCAGACGGTAATTCCTGCAAGAAATGAAAAGAATGTCATTTAGAAGGTTTCCCTTCTCTCAATCGCGCACCAGACAAATTATACAATGATATAGCTTTTTAAATTCCTTTTAGAATTATTTCTCAACAAATATAAATGAAATATAAATGTAAGATGTTAAAGAATTGGAAATATTTTAAAGATTAAAAAATAGGAAGATGAGAAACCTCGACACTTTCTAAATCGTTGCATGCACGGTCGCTATGATAATCTTTCGATGGTTGATTGATTATTCTCTTAGCATTTTTCATTTTGTATTGGAAAAATCCGAGGTGAAAGTAAGCCATTGCAAGAATATCTTGCGAATTTATATTCTTTTCTTCTTGAACATTTGTTTGCTCCAACAATTTTATCGCCTTACAGCACAGCTTGGATCTAGATATAAACAACAAACATATTACACTTGCTGGATCACAACAAAACATCATGACTAATCAGATAGTATGTGAGGTAAGAGTTTGGTCTACAGCAAAAGAAACAAGACATTAGACAAGGGTAGGTAGCGTAGGTAAAACTTAACAGAAGACTCCTTAGTGGATGACTCTATTGTATG
Organism: Chrysaora fuscescens; assembly: GCA_009936425.2. NCBI lineage: Eukaryota > Metazoa > Cnidaria > Scyphozoa > Semaeostomeae > Pelagiidae > Chrysaora > Chrysaora fuscescens. Next base: position 8,789 of record JAACYV020213977.1, on the reverse strand, counting down.
ATTATGCTTGATAGCAAATACCTGAAGATAAGAGCAGTCGCAAATAATTTCGTTTTAAAGAAAACTAAGGAATAGGTCACTGAACTAGTAGTTCATCAATTGCTATAAAGAAATAAGGAAATCACCTCTCAATTAGATCTAGATTGAGGGACGACAAAGTAGCAAGTTGAATGAGAGAATGCGATGCAAACAATGGATCCTTTTCTTCAAATTCATCAATCATATGATTAAGAAGTTCTTGGATTTGAGTTGTCACAATGAGCTCTCTAAAAAAAAACATTATAAAACAATTTGATTTGAAATTTTAATCACAAGTCAAGGCACATGAGAATTCAATAACAAAGTTCTTGAATTTGTTGCCATTGCTCATCTAAGAAGGCAGGTCATAGTGATGTTGCTGAGGAAGAATTTGCAAAAATGAAAGAGATTTGATTAGCACTTGCAATGATAAATATTTACCATGCTGAGACATATTATCTTCCTTTTAAGACCAAAGGACGAGGACACCATTTAAATACATTTTATGCACTCCATGGTTACGAGAGATGCTAGTTATCTAGCCCAAGATACTTAAATCTCAAAATCACAATGGCAGTTTGACTTCTATTAACAAAAAGGGATGCTATCGATCAATTTTACCTTTCACATGTATAGGCTTTTAGCTCTGCTTCCATCACAAACTGAAGATGGGTTTCACTTACATCTTTCATTATCTTTGAAAGCAGTCTAAAACTTAAAGCCATTATCAGCATAATCATATAATCAATACAATTTAATACAACAATGAAAAATACAGAATGAAAGGTGCTGCATTAAATTACTGTTATGCAGTTACAACCTAGCAGTAAATCTTCTTGATTTCAGAAATGGCTTTACTGATAATAACTATTAATGCTTACAATGTAATAACTTAAAATGCCTTACCTATTTTTGTTCAAATCTTTCGATTTTAATCTCTGTTTGGATTTCACCCAAAGATTGATTTGGCTTTGTATCATTTCCTTCACAACTGAACATTCAGAGGAAAATTTGAATAAAAGGTGAATGAAGTCTTTGATGCAGGATGCTGCTGTCTCAATATCTCCAATTTTTACTAACGATTCAACCAAGACTTTTTGTTTTGTAACAAGATTGACCTAAACAAATAAACAAAGTGATGTCAAAGTCAAAAATGAAAAGAAATATAAAATGCAAAAAACTGATCAGAATGGCAACATCCAAATAAGCCTAACAAGGAAATGAAATTTTATGGTTATTATAAATTGTAATAATAATCACAGACCTATACATGTGCTGATAATAATAAATTCTAAATAACAAAGAGATATTAAGAGTATAATTTGATAAGAATTCATTAATAACGAAGAGAAAAAGAGCACCTGTTGCATTTTTGATAAAGCTTCTGCCGCATCACTGTCATTGTTAATCTCCACCCATTTACACAACATCTGCAATGCAGTTCTCAAGAATTTCACTGATACTGGGGTAGGTCTTTCTGTCTGTGCTAAAATCCCGAAATTGAAGGAAACTAACCCAAGCCAATGGAATTCTTTTTCCTTTATGAAAATTTCATTTTCTGACATAACTGACAAAAATTTGATGGTTTTATCAAGCACATTTAAAGAGCATTCCAACAGGTTTTCTCTGCAAAAAATTTTAAAATAAAACAAATTTTACAATTAATATAAAATGTATTGTAGTAGCAATTAAGACATTGCCGGATAACAGAATGGGGTGGAAACCAAAGATGTAATTAGATAGAGTATTAAGTAGAAATAATAATAATAAATAATGCATTTATATTGAAATTTATATCAGAGCTTTCAATGGAAATTTTGTTTGGTGCAGGACTTTATGAAATCACAGGCCAACTCTTTAAGGCATGTGATTCACCCCACGCCTAGAATTTTGAACTGGAAATGCCTGGATCATCACATTCAAAGTCGATTCTAATGAAATGAATAAGTGGATAAGTTATGGTTCAATAGTAAATATTTACCGTGCATTACCTGCTATATGATTGGCTTGACTTGCAGAAGCAGTTTTCAATCCTTTGAACTTTTTTACACTGAGAGAACCAAGACTGAAAGACTTGCAAGCACCAGCACAAAAATGAATGCCATTGGCTACATAAGAAGTTTACATTACTTTTCAGTTTATCAGCTGATGTGAAAATGGCAGCAACTTTGATCTTATCCCGCATTGTCGTTTGCGTCAAATTTATCACTTTATCTGCTACATTCACTAATTTAAATAGATGAACCAAAATGTTGACACAAAAGCCTTCTCCAAATGTCAAGCATTGCTTCACAATATCAAGGATAACTGTGTATTTTGGATTTGTTAACAACATTTTAGTCTCAAATATATACGTGTATGTTTCTTCAGATGTTGACAACAGCTGCTTGAGTGTTTTAGCATGTTTACAAATGGTCACGCCAGAGCCTGTTAATAGAAGCAATCGGGTGTTACTTGCCTCGCATATTGCTTGCTGAAGCTTTGACCATATTCCTGAATTCTTATAATTTGACAGCATTTTTATGACCTGTTCAATAGATTCTTTAGAATTGCCATACACCAAGACAAACTTGAATGATAACAGCATAAGATACCCAGTTATCGCCTTAATTTGTAATGACTCTTCACTATCATAAAAAATCAGTTTCTCATATAGTATTCTTATCACATCAACTATTCTGGAATTAATATCTGCAATAATGCCACTTTTATTCTTCTGGTCCGTCAAAGAATTCATCAGGCAATTTTCAAGGTATTTTCCATACTTTGTTATATCTCCAATTGTTTTTAAAACAAATAAGACAGCACAAAGCCTCAGATATAATACCTCATCAGATCCAATTTTCATATTATTGTTGGCGGTCTGTGAAGCAAATTTCCATTGCATTTCAAATACCTTTTCAAAAATACTGTTTCTTTCAGAATTCTGACATACTGTTGAATCTGTCTTGTTTGCATTTATTTCAATTTGGAAGAAAAACAACATGCTCTCTGCAAACCAAAAAAATTCTTTCTCCTTCCGGGATTTATTGAGGTGCATAAGTACATGATATATAAGCTTTATCAACCTATCAATCTGACATTCACTTGTCTTTTTCAGTTCTTCAAGCAAGGTAGCGGTGACCTTCAATTTGGTTATGGCTGTAGAAAAAAAAAGAGACAACTAAGAAGAAATGAAATAGAATATATGCACATCCATTGTGATAGAAAGCCATGCTTCTGAATAGAGCATTCAAGCATGCTTGTAAACTCCAAATGGGAATTGTAGTCCTTAAAAAGAAAGCTTATCTTATTAAAGGCAAGTCAAACCTGATTTACATATCCCCATGAGAACGTTTGTTGCTGTTGTCGAACCCTGGAAGCCTTGAATACAACATCTTAGCAGCTTTAAGGAAAATGTATGGTATTTCACCATGCTCGACTTTGCTAACTTTGCAGGCAACTCTTTCACAGGTGACAGATAGTTCTAAAAGAAAGATAATTCAATTTATAAACAATTGAGCAAATATAGCATCATTATGTGCACCAGCAAGTTGCAAAAGGAAACTGCAAAATTAGTTATATCAAGCAAAAAATAAAAGAAAAAAATTATAAAACATATAATTACCTCAACTTCATTAACTAGATTAGAGTGTTGATTATTTAAAATATTTCGAAGTATGCGATCACCCTCCATTTCCGCAGAGCTGGGAAAAGCTTGTCTGCTTAGGCCATACGACAGTCTAAATTCGTTTTATTCACATTAACACTCAAGTTCATCTGTTCACCATTTCAGATAATGAATCTGCAACTTAGCTGTATAAATTTCAGCCGTAATCATCATTTGACATCAGTTGCTACAATAAATCTCTGATCGAAAGGGAAGCATTTGGAGCAAGCAGATCTTGTGGCCGCCATGGCTCAAATGCTAAACTACTTTTTTGCACAAGCGCGGCAAAATTTCTGCGACTCGTACTTAGACCTCCACTTGACAAAAAAGGGGGGGGGGGCTTCAAATGGCTTCTTCCTTTCCTTCATTTCCCACCTCACCACATCACTTCTTAACTGGCGGTAGGTTGAAGAGGACAAATATGGTCGTGCTAAAGAATATTCCAAGGATTCTTTCTCCTGAATTGCTCTCCGTTCTTGCAAGAATGGGCCATGGAGATGAAATAGTTCTTGCTGATGCGAATTTTCCAAGTTGCTCAGTATCTAATGCAGGGCCAGAATTGGTAAGCTTAGGTTGTGATGTGTGAAAGCTATTAGCCTATAGGCCCAGTTCCTTTTTAGGTGAAACCTATATCATCTTGTGGGATTGGTAAATTTCATTGGTTTTGAATTTTTACTTGATCTCGCTTTCATCTTTTAATGAATTATTTCTCTTGGTTTCAACAGCTCTGCTTTATCAATTTATTCAAGAACGGATCTCTTCACTCAAGTGCAAGGCACCAATAAAGGCCTCTTTTAAAATCTTTTCTGTTCTTTTCTCACTTCATTTTCTAATTTTGATGTCATTTTTTGTAGGTGAGGGCTGATGGTCACGGAATTCCAAATCTGTTAAAGGGGATATTGTATCTCTTTCCTCTTGATACCTATGTTGACCATCCAGTGGCATTGATGGACCCTGTCCCTAATGATAAGGCACGGGGACTTAAAACACCAATTTGGGATGAATATAAAAAACTTGTAAATGAAGCAGAAGGAAAGGTTATCAACGTTGACCTTGTCGAAAGATTTGAGTTCTATGAGAGGGCAAAGAAAGCTTTTGCTGTTGTTGCTACTGGGGAAAGTGCATTGTATGGAAATATCATATTGAAAAAAGGAGCACTTGCATAATATGACTGTTAACCAAATAACAAGTAATCAGAAATGTAAGGGTGGTACAGGGTTCTTTTATAACCTGTTATATAAATTACAATCTTAAAAACGTGTAAAAATGATTGCATTGGCAAACATGTGATTTCAAAAATAGCATGCAAGGACAATTTAGATTATGCAAATT